>BJCM01159407.1:0-10275 GCA_018326385.1 Flaveria bidentis
TCGAGGATCTTCCGTACTATATCGACTTCGTGCACTCTGTACTGTTCAGTTCAGCAGGCTTTCTGGGAAAGCGCTATTATCGACAGGTCCTCACAGCCCCACTGTATCAGGAGCTCCATTTTTGGTCAGGCTATAGAGATCAGTGAGGACGATCTCAGGATAGTCTTGGAGTTTAGGGATGATGCTGATTGTCCTATATGACTACACCCACTGACTGTACGAGGCTGTTTTTTATGGGCCAAGTACTCGGGGGATATCAACGCAGGTGTGCTTAACAAGAGCAACTTGTGCCCCTAATTTAAGTACTTAGCCTATATACTGCTTAAGTGCATTGCCTCAAGGAAGGGAGGCTTCGATGAGTTGTTTGATCAGATTCAAAACGCCTATGTGGCGTTGGTGCTGAACTATCCGTTCAGCTTCTCAAATATGATCTTCACCTACCTGGTGGAGAACATCGAGGCGAAGGGCAAGGAAGGCTTTTGCATGTACCCTCGCTTTATGCAAATGATTATTGACCAGAAGCTCCCTTTGCTACCAAAGGAGAAGGAGGATGTCGTGGTGCTTGAGGTGATGGATAATACCACCTTAGGCAGGATGAAGGTGTACAGGGGAAGCAGGTGAAACCCCCTGTCAGACGACTGTTTGGGCATCAGGCCCGTGAGGATTATGTGGCGACAACTCGGAGGAAGTGGCGCCATGATGATAGTGACTCGAACACTAAGCAGATTGTGCTCCCCACTGATGATTTTGATGATGATGATAGCGGTGATGGTGGAGATGCTGGCCTCACCTAATCTAGGGCCACTACTTCTGATGTGACATCTCCATCATCCACCCGAGGAGGAGCAGAGACTGCGGGATTCCATTAAAACTTCCGACCAGATGAGGAGGAGGAGGAAGATGAGGAGCCATTGACTCGAACGGTGGGCAGCATGGTGGTTGCCACCGAGCGAGGGATTCGGGCGGTTGGTGGACGCCGAGCGAGTCTGGGGAGACTACGACTGATCCTACCTACACCCCAGACCAGCCCAGCATCCTAGGTGGAGCATCCTCCTCGAATGGTTCGAGGAAAAAGAGGTACACATTGATCACTACCTATTCCCCCACTGCCACCACAACTACCACAACCACTACCTCACCCACCACCACTACTACCACTCCACCCACCATTACTACCACACCTCCACCTTCCACTACTACCATTCTACCCACCATTACTACCACACCTCCACCTTCCACTACTACCACTCCACCCACCTTTACTACCACACCTCCACCTTCCACTACTACAACCACCCCTCCACCATCTACACCTATGCCACCACCCATCTACACTACATCCACCATCACTACCACCACCCATAGAGCTGGGACCTTATCTCAGGTCCCACTGACTTTTGGATCCTCTCTCCCCACAGTTGGGTTAGAGGAGCAGTTGGCCAATCTTAACCAGATTATGCTTAAGCTGCTGGCTACTGATGAGCAGTGAGCTACTCAGCTCAATCAGCTGATGGAGCTCATGGTCTCCCAGGCTCGGGAGATAGCTGAGCTTCGTGAGCAGCAGACCTCGTCAGTACAGAGGATACAGGATCTTGAGGTGAAGAAAAAGAAGTTGATGCAGAGGCTTAAAGGCTCTAAATATGAGCCTCTCAAGATCAGAGAGGGAGATGATGATGACGATGATGAGGATGATGATGAGGATGAGGATGATGAGGATGATGATGAGGATGAGACAGATGAAGGAGGTGATGATGGTGCAGGAGAGGAAGAGGGAAGAGATGATGAGGAAGGAGATGATACAGCTGCATCGGCTGCCACACAAGCCCCGCCTGCGGAAGAGCCCATGATTCAGGATAAAAGTAATGTTTAGATGTTTATGCTTTTTTAAATCTTGTGTAATTGAATCATGTATTAAACTTATGTACTTAATGTTTATATATATTTGATATTTAACTGTCTTGATTATTGACAAATCATTGATGTGTTAAATGTTTAAATCAAGCAGATCAACCATCTCAGCAAGGCGAGTATGATGTTGCTCCCCTACAGCAAATCAAGTCTCATTTCACTATGATACTTGATTTGCAAGGGATTGTCAGGAGGTCTGTGAGTTATACTCCCGAAGAAGGAGAAATCATTCATGACCTTACTCATGAGCAACTTGTGGAGATGTTCCAGCTAAATCCGGATGAAATTGTTAAGGATGCCCCTACTGTTGACGTGGATAGTGATGACGAGCTTAATGATGTGGACGAAATAGAGATTGAAGACATCACATCCCAGCATTATCCAGAATATACTGATCGAGAGGGAAATGTGGTTCCTAACTTTGGGGATACTCTCGATAGTGGTACGTATGACAAATTGGATACGATGGAGAAGGAGGCAGAGAAGTCAAAAAGCCAAGCCCAAGCCTCGGACGCCGATGTTGAAATAAAGAAGGCTGAATGGGCAGCTTGTTATGTAGAGATCCGAGCCCAACGCACTGCTCCAAAGCCAAGTGCCTACACCAAGCTCTACAAAGTGAAGAAGCATCTAAAGGTGTCAGGAAAGATTATAGCGTGGGCATATTTTGAGGATCTAAATGTCTATGTGGTCAAGAGGGAGAAGGTAATAGAGTACTTCAGATTCCCACATGATCAGAAGACTCTCCCTGGTTTTGAGTTCAACCAGCTGGCACACCTAAACCTATTGTATGTTGACCCAAGGAAAATGTCAGGCTGGTTTGAGGTTGCATTAAAGAAAGAATACCACACCCGGTGGGTTAACTTCAGACCTCAACAACCTACGAGGTACATTTGAAGGTATGAGGTGGACTCAAGAACTGGGAAACCTAAAGTGGTGCTGAAGTGGAGTCCTCCGTGCACAATGTTCAAGATTCCCTTACGGGAAATGCCACAGGAGTTCACTTCACACTTCAAATGGTGGTATTACGATTGGAGAACAGGTGAAGCAGTCATAGTCTTACAGAAAGAGAGCCAATTTGAGACTATTCGGGTATTTGACTCTATGTGGCTAACCAACCTGTCGGCAAATGATGTGTATACTTTATATAGGTGGCCATTATTCTATGACTCGCAAGATATGGTACAGTTCCGCTATTTTCAGAACGTCATAAGACTCTGTTTTGCATTCGGGATACATGCAGGAGTCACAGTTGAGGAGAGGTACAAGAAGTTTGATGAGCTGATGAAGGATGCCAGACAATGAAGTAAACTAGGTCCAAGGGGGAGTTTGTTGATACATGTGTACCTAGTTTAGGAGCTTAATGTAATATGTCTATCATGTCTTACATATATGTAATTGAATGGGTATGAATGAAATACAATGTGTGGTTGATGCATATAATGTTTAATATTTCATTGTTTATTGTGTGATAACACATATTGAACTAACTGTATAGGTTTGTGGTTGTTTACATAGTTCTTAGTCAATAATGGCTGAGAAACGTTTTTAAACTTAATCGTGTGAAGTTCTCATGCGAATGGACCATGCTAATGGACCATACGCATGAATACTTCATGCTAATGGACCAGTCGTACGACTGAACCAAGAGACTGGACCAGTCGCACGATTGAGACATAAGATTGGCTCAATCGCACGACTGAACCCTCAGTCATGCGGATGGATCAACTGCATGATTCAGTCGCACGACTGAACCATGCTACTAGTTCAGTCGTACGATTGGAAGACCCTAACCTATAAATACCACTTAATTTGAGGAAAAACATAACAATTCGAATACCTATGCACATAATCGTACCCTAGCCATCCAGAGACTCAAGAACACATGTTCCAAGTTCATAGATCACATTGATCGTGTTCTAATCATTCACAACATTTCATTAATCGTTAGATTGATCTTAACTGTGTTCTCCCTGATTGGATCACCAATCAAATAGGATTCCGCACTATTTGAGTTGGTATACGCGCAGAATCAGTTAGTACTCCGTACCTAAACGGTCCTAACACAGTGTACATACCTCTCAAACTTATAGATAATACTATACGAGAACCGAATTCGTCAGTTGCAATCAAAACCTCGAATAAGAACAACGACTAACAAGCGAAATTTCCACACTAATTATCTTTCTTACTTCGTCTCTCTCTTTCTCCAAGGATTTCTCTCTTTCTCTCTCTCTCTCTAATATCATGCCTATTTCTAGCATATGAATCAATCTGATTATAAGGTCGTGATGATTCTTGCTATATCTTTCAATATTTGATTATAATATATGTTTTTGTTTTGCACTAAGAGTTAATAAGAGTCCTTCACATTACAATCTATAAAATGTCATACTATTTTAATATTATAAAAAGTACATACGATAAAACAAAGATAACAGTCTTCTTATCCTTTTGTATTTTGTTATTATTGTTATTATTGTTATTATTGTTATTATTGTTATTACTGTTATTATTGTTATTACTGTTATTACTGTTATTACTGTTATTACTATTACTATTGTTACTATTGTTACTACTGTTACTACTGTTACTACTGTTACTACTGTTACTACTGTTACTACTGTTACTACTGTTACTACTGTTACTACTGTTACTACTGTTACTATTGTTACAATTGTTACTCTTGTTACTATTGTTACTATTGTTACTATTGTTACTATTGTTACTATTGTTACTATTGTTACTATTGTTACTATTGTTACTATTGTTAGAATTGTTACTATTGTTACTATTGTTACTATTGTTACTATTGTTACTATTGTTACTAATGTTACTATTGTTACTATTGTTAGATTGTTACTATTATTATTATTATTATTATTATTATTATTATTGTTATTATTATTGTTATTATTATTGTTATTATTATTGTTATTATTATTGTTCTTATTATTATTGTTATTATTATTATTGTTATTATTATTATTATTATTATTATTATTGTTATTACTATTATTTTTATTATTAGCAGGATTGGTTTTTGTCACTTAACACTTGGTTTTCTCTCAAACTCACTTATACTACACCCGGATCAGATTAAGTAGAATCTTTTCTAAGAGTTGATAATAATATAATAAGTAGCAAAGACACATAAAGAGATAATTTTTAAGGTATTTGCATATATTACTTCTCAACTCAAAGTATTACAAGACTCTTACAAGCATATTACATGAGTCATAATGAGAAACTATACTACTACCTACAGCCGGATGTACTTTGATACCAGCTGGGAACCTATGACTAAAGCATATACTACAATGCTAAAGTTAAGGTATCTTAGATAAAGTATTATCTAAAATATGGTAGTCATGACATGTCCATGACTTATCTTTTGTCACCAACTAAAGTTGGCAACTGTACTAACTAATAAAGGTGAACAGTGGAATAAAGTATGGTCAACTACATGGCTTTTGAGAAAATACCATGCGGTATCTCAGAGGTTTGTAGAGAAGTGTTAGAGACACCATAATTATATCCACTGGTTCATAGTAGTGTCTTCCAAAGGGTAGTTGGCTTCGGAAGAACAAGTTCTGCCGAAGCCACTTATACTTCGGAAAAGGCTATTTCTTCTGAGGCTTGAGGACTTCTTCTTTTCTTCATACTTCGGAAATTCACTTCTGATCTTTCTTCTAAGTTTTGATCTTCGGAAGTGAACACTTTGTCTTCGGAAGTGAACAATTTGTCTTCGGAAGTAGAGTTTGTTTTTCGAAGTTGATCTTGAACTTTGTTTTCGGAAGAATTCTATTTCCTTCGGAAGTTTAACACTTGGCTTCGGAAGTCTTTTATTAGATGCACCAAAATAGTCTTCGTCTTCGGAAGTAGAGTTTGTCTTCAGAAGTTGATCTTGCACTTTGTTTTCGGAAGAACTCTATTTCCTTCGGAAGTTCAACACTTGGCTTCGGGAGTCTTTTATTAGATGCACCAAAATAGTCTAAGTGATTTGGGTTTGATTGCACCAGCCTTCTTCCTGATCCAACAAACTCCCGCTAGGCTAATGCTACCAAAACCTCACTTGTTCCTAGTTCTCAAAACTTTCAGCACCAGGGAAAGCAAATATTTATCTGTTTCTTTGTTCTTCCCAGAAGTAGTGCTGAGAATCTTGTACAAATCATTCGTTGACAGGAGATCCAGTCTGTCATTCTGAATGATATGCACCCTCTCTTGGTTCCCTCTAAAAAGAGTTAGTTGACGGGAGCTGTAGTCATACTCCCATCTAACTATTGGTTCCAATTCAGGGCCTTCCACCATCTGTAGAAAGGCTTTGCCTTTGGTGGTTGACCTTTCCTTGTCTTCTTTCTCTCTCAGTTTCAACTCCTCTTCAATCTTTGCTTTTGCGGTTAGCTCAGCAAGATGAAAACTGCTAAGATGACTTCTGATGTGAGTAGCAGTTTTGGAATTAGAGGGATTGGAGAATGGTTTCTTTGCTAACTCAACAATGTCAAATCTGCTAGAGTGTAGCGGAGAGGAGGCATTCAGCCTGTTGTTTTCTCCATTCTCTCTCTCCACAACAAAGTTGTGAGAGGCTTCATCGAACCTCCACTGGATGATTTTCTTTCTAGGCATAAGGGGCTGACTAGGAATCTTGTCCCCTCTCTTTGTATCCAGTAGATCACTAGCTTTCTTCTCAGCTTCTTCTTTTCATCGTTTAAGGAGTCAGAGTTTAGACCAAGAAGTCTAACGGCATGGTCCAGTGTTCCTCTAGGAAGATCAAGAAATTGACCTCTTATGAGGGAACATGAAGACCTATCAACATAAGTCAGTTTGACAGAGTCTTCCTCACAAGAGATGTCACTTAGGGTTATGTAGTTGGTGAGCTTTGTCTTGATTGCCTTGAACTCCTCTAAGGAGTGATGTTTGGAAGGCTGAGGGGATGGTTTGGAAGGTTGTTGGGTAGGTTGTGGTGTTGAGGTTTTGGAGAGTGTTTTGGGTTAGAGGATGGGTAGTTTAGGTGGTTGAGGTGAGGAAGTAGGTATGGATAATGGTGTAGGTTCAGGTGTGTAGGGTTTAGTTTTGATAGTGAATGGAGAAGGAATTAGTTCAGGTTAGGGTTGAGTGGTTGACTTGAAGATCATTCTATGTACCCTTCTATACATCTCTTTCCTTTTTCCCATACAAATTTCAGCCTTGATGTCGCTGATAATTCGTTGAAGTGTCTTTTCAGACAAAGTCTTTCATCCAGGCTTTCTCACCTATCTTCTTGGTCCCAGTGACCCCAGCTTCTTCTTCTTTCTTCTTCTTCTCCCTCAATTTCTCTCTTGTAGCTCTCTTTCTTTCTTTCTCTAGTTGATCCTTCGCTTTGTTGAAGAGCCATAGGATCATATCATTATCATATGGAGATAGTTCTTGAAGAGAGAAACCTCTGGAGGTTAGGAAAGATATCCTTTCCCTTTGGAGCTACAGATCAGCTTCCCTCTTTTCTCTTTCTCTTTCCTCCTCCAAGGCCAACTGTGTTGCTTCCTCTTTTTGTTCAGTCTGTAGCCTGGTTGCCTTTTCTAGCTCTATTAACTCCTCTAATGGTAGCAGGAGTATTTCTTCATTGGTAGCTCCAAGCTTGATGAGCCTGTCAATGATGTCTACCCTCTTTTTGTTGTTGACTGCCTCCTGGTTGGATGCAGCTGCTTTGGAACTGGCAGCTAACACTTTCCTAGTTTGAAGTCTACTTTTCTTTTAAGCTTTTCAATCCTCTCCTCCTCTTGAAGCTCTTCTGCAATCATTTTCTTCTTTCCTTTATCATCTTTGGAAGTACTTTACTTTGGTGATTCTTGGATGGAGGGTTCAGATTGAGATAGAGGTAGTGAAGGTGTCTAAGCTAGGGGTCGGTTGAGAAAGTCCTCATTATTCACCTCAGATGCCAACTCTAGAATTGCATCTATGATGATTAGATCCTCGGACAAGGAGAACAATCCTTCCGCAGCTTCCATCTCAGCTTTGGAAGGCTCAACTTGTTCTTCCGAGGCTTTGACTTCATCTTCAGAAGTTTGAAGGAATGCAATATCTGTCCCAACTGTTTCAGTTGCTAGGCCATCAGTCCTTATTTCCCATTCGAAATGAATCTTAGGTTTCATTTGGATCTTAGGTTGACCAACTTCTTCCACAATAGTAGAAGGTACACTTAACCTCTAAAGATCTTTAGCTCCAAAGTACATCATAGTTGCATCAGGGCTAGGCTGATCTAGAGAAGATCTTAATAGAAACTTGGAAAAGAGCCTATAAAGATCTTTTAAATCCTTGGGTCCATTTGCAGGACTACTTGGGATGGCTCAGGAAAGATAGTTGCGATGGGAGCCGAGTATCTGGAAGTTAGAGCTTGGCTCTGTGGTTCCTTAGTTGTTTGTTTTTGAACACTCTCCCCCTTTTTGGTAGCATCATCTTGAGAGCTAGATGAGCTAGAGGAAGAGGTTAAGGAGACCTGAATGGGTACATGCCTAACAGATCTCTCAATCTGTTTCTCAGTTAGTTGAGCCTTGAGATTGTCAATCTCAAGTTGCTAAGTGGCAGACCTATCCTCTAAAGTCCTAACCTTTGATTCGAGGTTTGAGAATTTAGACAGTAGTTCTTTAATGGTGAGTTGCACTCTTCCCTCATATTCTTTTGAAAAATCATAGGGAGATTAGGTAATATACCTAGTATGTTCATCCTCGCCACCAGATGTGGTTTCTTGGCACCTAGGTTTCCTTTGCTTAATGATGTCTCTTTCAGAGTCATCAAAAGGCATGGTTACCGCAGATTCAGTCTCAGAGATGTTACCACTATCCAGAAGGTCCATTGAGGCACTTTTTGTAGTGGCAGCTGGATCTGCATGAGTCCCCTCCATATCAGTGGGACTCACCTCAGTAAAGCTTACTAATAAGGGCTAGAGATAAGAGGTCTCTCTAGGCTCTGTTGATCTTTGAGAGAGTGCTGTAGATCAACCTCATTTCCATGAAGGGGCGTAATCTCTTCATTAGTTTTGAAAAGAAGGTCAGTACAGGATATAGAAGTTAATCCTAGTGACTCGGGACCTTGATCAATGTTTACAGGCATGGAGCCTATGATGGGGCTGTCCCTTTGTGGCTGCTCAGAGGAGTATCAACACTCACCCTGAGGGTATTCAACTTGGGTTTCAGGCTCATGGGTTTGAGACTGAGGAGACTCAAAACCAATATTGTGGTCAATTGTGAAGGATGTTGAGAACTCAGACTGAGTGGGAGCCCATTGTTCCACTCTAGTCCTTTTGGATTGAACAGTAGGAGCTTGTTCAATCAGAGAAGATTGAACAATGGTTCGTTTGGGGCGTCTTTTATATGTGATGGTGATAGGGTGAGAAGGTAGATTTGGCAATGTGAGGGCAGTGGCTAGTGTGGGTTCATCACCTGTGGGGTTAACAGGGATGTCACCAGGAGCTATTTGCTCAGTCATACCTGGAAGCAAAGTAGTATGTCTTCGGTGAAATTGGTGGACACTTTCTTCAAAGTCTTGAAGATGGTTGGCCTCATTTGAGGGATAGTCAAAGCAGCTACACAGACAAGATGACTCTGGTCCAGCTCATAGTTGATTATATGGTGGAGAAACTTGGGATACATGAAGAATGTTTCCCGTTGGAGGTTTCCCATAAGATTGGTCAGAACAAATCTTGAATAGTTAATTCGAAGGCTTCTCACCATTCCATGAACTAGGCACCCTAGTTCATATGGGATTTGATCCCATCCCCCAGATTTGTTTGATAGGAAATGAAGAACGACATGCAGCAGGAACTTCCAGTTGTATGAAAAGTTGAACTTTTAGACTGTAGACCTGCTAACATCTCCACCATATCCTATTTGGATGTAGGTGTAGTCCAAATCTTCTTTGGGGAACTCTATGGGGGCGCCTTCATCATGAAGCTCGAGATACTCCCTAATGAGTTGTTCGGTAATGACCAACTCCTGGCCATAAATGCTTGTTCTTATTACCCGCACTTAGGGTTTCAATCTGACCATTAGCCAAAAATTCATCCATATGATTTGAATAAACTATAGGGTTAACAGTCAGAGTTATGTAATAAGATGATTGGGTAAGAAATGAAATGATATCAGAGAAGTCAGCATCTCTTGAAGAATCAAGAAGTGCGACTTGATTGTGCTGAGGGTTAAGTGCCATTTGAGAAAGTTGTAGGTAGATGAGTTCGGACTTGGGTAAATTGGAGATGAAGGAAGCTTTTAGGGTAGTAAAATTTGGTAAGAAGATGAAAGTGAATAGTCGGGATTATTTAAAAGAGGGTGAAATGGCGGTTAAAGGGGTTAGGATAAGATGATGTGATGTTTTAGTGGGTGATGTGACAGGGGCGGT
>BJCM01159416.1:0-12799 GCA_018326385.1 Flaveria bidentis
AAAGGAATGTTGACCTAATTTGTACACGCCGAAGCTTATGAATGAATGAAAACATTATCTTTTGCAGAAAACTTTCTCTCTCTATAACCGTCACTGCTTGATTGATTATTCATCTTATTCTTCCTTAAATTTCGTCTAATTCTAGTACTATTCCGCTGCAAATCATAACCTAATTGATCAAACTAGATCTTAGATCCTTACAAAAATAAGCATTAAAACGTTTATATTTGACCCAACTCATTTCTGAACAAATATTATATCAAAACACAGACGTATGTCAAAACGTAAATAGTTTTAAAGTGTATAGAGTTAGCGTGGAAACGTTTTATATTTTACCTGAGTGGTTCCTAGTTACGTCTAAACATAAACGGAACTGAATTTATATTGTATAGGGGTAAACCCGAAACTTTGGAAACTTAAGGGATTAAAGTAATATTTTACAAACTTTTTAAAAAATAACAGGAGCTGAAAATGTAAAGATTGAAAGTATATATACAATTTAAATTTAGAACATCTTTGGATACTTCTGAATAAAAACTAATTAAGTAAAAAATTGAACCATACATGAACCCTAATCATCCAAGACCATAGACCAACATCACCTTTAGATAATATTATGATGTTGAATTTTCTAGGAATAATTCATTTTTATTACTTATTTCAAAATGTTAATGGACTTATGTTATGTCGCAACCCCACCTAAACTACAACTTCCAACATCTCGTTAAGATACACTTAAGAATCGGAAAAACAAACCCTAGGGAAAGAAACTTTTTGTTCCACCCATGCTTGTCGTCGCTGAGTATTCTGACTCTTTATGTATTATTCATTTTTTTTCTTATTTGTTCAAGATTGTAAGTTGTTATTGTACCAACATACTTTTATTTTCATTAACATAAAATGATTTAATTAGTTTTCACTTACAATTATATTCACTATACTTTTGTAATAATTAATTAACAATACATAATATATCATGAGGTTTAAATATAATTATATCATTAGGTTAGTATCTCGTGTATTACACATGTTGAATAAAAAATTAAATAGTTATTAATAAAAACTAATGAACTATAAAATAGTTTTTTTATATAAGATATGATTGACATTACGTACGAGAGATAAAATAACGATATCATATTTTAAACATTTTTTAATTGTTTCTGTTTTTTTAAATTGGTTTTAAATAAATTATTTAAAAACAAATCGTTTTTAAAAAAGTGCCATTTTTAATAATTTATATATTATAACTTTGAAATTTAATTACTTTTGGTTTATAAGAATTTTATTTTTAAAGCCACAGGTTTTAAAATATATTGTGTTTTTTAAAAGTTTTAAAATTTTTTCTGAAAAAGTTTCTTATTTTATAAAAAAATTATTTTTTTACGAATTGAATTTGCAGAAAGATCTATTTTAAAAAAAATTATATATGTAATATGAAAATAATTAAATAATATCATTTGTAGTTAATGTGATATTTATTACGAGAGATAAGCGGGAAAATAGAACTTAGTAGCTCTAGAATTTTTATACAAAAATATTCTTTTATTAGTATTGATAGATATTGATAGATTAATAGATTAAACATCTAAATATTATTATAACTAGTATATTATTTGTAATATGTATTAAATCATTTGGTTGGTTACTTCAGTCACCTTTTGTGATTTTGTACGTGGGCCACAAAACTTTAGTTATATGCAAAATAGCCCCTCCCATATGTTGCAAATAACACTTTTTTGCACACATTTTGTGATGGATTGTTACAAAGAGAGAGAGAGAGATGAAGAGAAACTGAGTGAGCTTGCTGAAGTATCATTGGACCAGGTCGCAGAGGTGGTGCTTGCGGTGGTGATGGTGGTCGTATGTGGCGGTGGAGCTTGCAAAGGTGACGGTTGTCGAATGTGGTGGTGGTGGTGGTGGTGGTGGTGGTGGTGGTGGTGACTGGTGAGCGTGATGATATACGACTGTAGGAGGCGTTTTCCGGTGATGGAATGGTATGATGATGATACGGATGTTGTTGATTTGGTGGTAATGATGGAGACCGTGGTAGTGTTTGATTTGGTAACCTGGTGAAGAAACAAGGTTACAAATTGTAACATTTAATATATTAATTAACTAAAAGTAACTAGGGTGGTACTATATTCATTATGAAGTATAGCCAAAAACATTTAAACGGGTTCTATTTGTATTTACTTTTTTTCTCTAAAATCTTTTTAGTTAACACTTTCACTTTAAATATTGTATAGTGTATAATTTGATGTTAGAATTAATTGTTTATTATAAAGAATATGAAGTTACTTTTTATTTTTCTTTTATTTTAAGAAGTATATTATTGTGGTTCTACTATTTTTATTTTTTATTTGTTTGTATTTTTAATATAGAGGTGTTTTTAGATATAGAGAAATGGCAGTTTTTTCTAATTTATATATTTTTTAAGATACCAAAAAAAGTATAGAATGACCTAAACAAGAAGCAAGTGGGAGTTGTTTATTGGTTTTACTTATCTCGATTCCTTTTTACATTTAAAAATAATACTTTTTTTTATTTATTTACAATTTTATTCAGAAAAAATACGTGAGTTTTACTCATATTCTTATTTTGTACGTATGTTTTTGTGCAAAGTGTACAAAATTCATCACTCAAAACTATATAAACCTACAATGCACATAGATTAATTGGTAGTGTACATTAAAATTGAGGTCGATACCAATAAACTTTTTTTAGGATTTCTAAATTTAACCACTATACTTAAGTTTAAAGACAAAAAAACTAGAGATAGATGGTGGAGTTCTGGTGAAAAACGAGAACATGAACGGTGACCGGTGGGAGCATCTTGGTCTTATTACCAACTACAAGCCCTTATAACTTTTCATTCAAGTCTCTGACTTCTTTTAGCTTTCTAAAATCTTCTAATTTTACATTGCATTTAAAATGTATTTAAAAGAATTTTCAATTAAGTCTTCTAATTTTACATTGCATTCAGAACGTATTAAAAAAAATTCTATCGATTAATTTTTTTTTATCAATAGTTAGAACCAAATGGCATAAGAAGAGTTAATTGCAAACGATTAAACCACAATTGCCTCCTGACAATGCTATTTGTTGAACAAATGTAAGCTACGACGGCTTGCCGCAACACGCAGGTCCTTTTTTCGAGATGTTATATCGTCTACATGACATTAGGAGAAATTAAACCCTGCAGCAACGCGCGGGTTATTTCTAGTTCTTTCTAAATAATATAGTATTCTTTCTTTAAACAATTCAATATGGGCTTCGGGTTTGGGCTGGGCTGTCTCCTCGATTCACAATATTTTTGATAGTGTGTACTGTGTAACCCTAGTATCAAGGGGCTTTAATCCAACAGTAGAAGCCCTATAACTTCGCAGAATAATAAACTAATTTTGAATGCAAGTCCACTATTTAAGGCCTACACATTTTTTGACTTGGGCCTTTCATAAAAATCACATTAGAGTCAAATCATTCATCCTCAACAACGTTGATCAACAGTTTAAAACAAGGTCTCTACTCTAATTTCTTCTATACAAAACCTAAGTTGTTGGAATTATATCTTTTAACAATCTTCAAACAAAATTATTTACTTTGATAAGTATTCATTGTATCATTTTAAAACAAAAGTTTGTTGGTTTCCACCTCAATTATTCACTTTTTCTTTTATGTTTTAAACCATTAATAGACCAGTTTTATCATCTGCCTAGATTCATCTGTCTCGACCAACAGAAATCATTGCTTTGGTAAGAATAGTTAAATTACGAGTGTTATTAACAGTTAATCAATTGTACCTATTATTCTTGAAAGTGCGACAATTATTATATTATTTATATGAATGTAACATGCATCTTATATATACTTCACTTTTTATTAAGCTCATAAACATTTTAAACAGAAACATTTGCTAGTTTCTAAACACGAGTCATTCAGTTGAGTAGTTAATTCAGGGCACTGATCGGGATCACATGACTAAGATGTGTGCAACGATACTATAAAAACGTCCGATAATACTATAGACATGCTCAACCATACTATAAAGACATCTAACCGCACACTAGAAGTGCCTACGCATCCTACGCTTTGTGCAAAGACGCTCGATCCTTTAACTATAGGTGTCTAGGCGTCCAACCAGTGGCAGAGCTTGAACATATCTGTAGGGGACGGGGGCAAAATTAATTTATTTTAAGGTGGACGAACTCGAGTTTTATATAAAAATTTACAATACCCGACCAAAAATTTACATGACCAAAAAAGGGGACGAGACTACCGGGACTAAAGAAATTTAGTGTCAAAAATATCCCCGTGTCCCACTACTCTATCCCCGTGTCCCACTACTCTGTTTCCTTCCTCACCAACCCTAACAAGGGCGGAGGATAATAAGAGCTGGGCGGGACTACCGGTTTTGTCTTTATTGTTACTTTTTAGTCCGTAATATTGTTAATTTTTAATCCGTAATGTAAAATTTTTATCTAATGGTATAAAATTTTAAATATATATATTTTTAGTCCCTTGTGTAATGTAAATTTTTTATCTAATGGTATAAATTTTTAAATATTTATCGAGTTAGCATTCTTTAAAAATTTAATTTAACAAGAGTGTCTCCACGAATGAACCCCAATCTCGCCATAAATTTGATCATTGAGGTTAAATGCATAACATAGAAAGTGAGAAGTTAAACCTAAAATTCAACAATAATGGCAATAACACCAGAGTGCAATAGTGAATACCATAACCAAATTCTCATAATTCAAACTACCAACGAAGACAATAGCAACCGAATACAGGTCAAAAACGGTGAAGACAACACAACATTTGCGAAAACCAGAAAAAACAATAGCAGATCCCCATAGTCTACAACCAATCTATAACCTAATTTCACCATTTGCCTTCTGAATCACCACCTCCCCTAGAGTAACCAGATCCACCACCGTAACCACCGTCACGTCCTCCACCGTAACCACCACCGTACCCACGGTCACGTCCTCCACCATAACCACCACCACCACCACCACCGTATCCTCCCTCACGCCGACCACCACCGTAACCACCGTCACGACGGCCACCACCACCACCACCGCTACGCGATTGAGCCTCGTTGACGGTAATATTACGCCCGTCGAGACTCTGACCGTTCATTCCTTCAATCGCATCTCTCAACGACTTCTCATCCCTGAACGTAACGAATCCAAATCCTCTAGATCTACCAGTCTCCCGATCGTTAATGATCTAAACAACAACAAAACAACACAAAACAACATCAATTCACAAATCAATCAACGAATCCGATAGAAATCAAGTCAGCAACATATACTATAAAACTGCATCGTAAAATCGATCGATCGCTCGTCTCTTGTAACAGAGGAGGATGAACGTACCGTTTTAGATACCAGAAAAAGTAACACAAATAGTAACAGATCAAGTAAACCATAGTAACAGTAACAGAAGATAGATTCGTATCGTGTGATTCATCAAACAAAGCCGAATCAGCATCGATCTGAATCGGAACTTTGCGACAAACGGACCTTCGCGTCGACGATCTCGCCGTATTGAGAGAAAGCTTCTTCGAGTGATCGGTCAGTGGTGGCCCATGCGAGACCTCCGACGAAACAACGGTGCTCAACGTCGGCAGAAGCCATTGATGAATATGATATGAAGGTGATGGAGATTAAAGATGATAGTCGCAGGTGTGAGTGATGATGGTGGAGATGGTGGGATTATATAGAGAAGGGGAGGGTTTAGGTTAGGGCTGGTTTGCTAACGTGCTCGGGGTGCGCAGTGCGCCGTCTGGTTAGATATTTATTATTTGATATTTATCGCTTTAACCGTGGTTTGGTTTAGAGGAGTTATTATGTTATGTGATATAAAACGTAATTAATTTCGGTCGGATATTTATTGTCAATCTTTTATTTTTAATCGTGTAATATTTATTAGTAATTCTTAGTCTGACTAGTAAAGTTAGGTTACCATTGACATGTATATATGAAAGAATTATGGTTTTAAGTTTTAATTCGAGCAAAAATAGTGTATGATATGGGGGGAGCGGTCACAGCTAGAAATTAAATATGTGTCCAATTAAGATACAGCATATTATGCGAAACAGAGTCGCACGTTTTTCATTTAAAAAACAAATTTTGTGTACTATTTGATATGAACGTTATTAATTTAAGTTAGGTAAGTAAATTATGACGGTGAATGCGGAATTTTATAAAATATTATATTTTAAACTACGCAAGAGGAGACTTAATAAACGCAAAACTTGTAACAGTTTTGATGAATTATACATTCATGCTTCTATAACTTGTATATTATCATGTAAAGTTCGGTTTTTTTAGATGTGTGGTGCCTAAATATATCAAACTCGGTTTAAATAGATATGAGTCGGGTCACACAAAACATGAATACTTGCATGTGTTAACAATCAAAATAATATAAACTTACCAATCTGAATTGTTGAAAAAGGATAACTAAAGTTTGTAAAAAAATTGAAGGACAATACTCTAGCATCAAGCATACATATCATAATATAGCACGTTAAAGGAACAAAACCCTTATGTAGTGGTGTGTATTGGTTGTTTTGGTTTGGTTTGGTTTTAGTTTATAAAGAAAAAAAGAAATATTTTGGTTTTAAGGTTTTTTAAATTGTCTGGTTTTAATTTTTAAGGTTTTACCATTTGGGCTTTAAGTTTTTAAATAAATAATTGATTCAAAGTAATTAATTTGAAAAAAAAAACAATGGCCTTATGTCATTTTGTTGAAATTTAAATATAATTTGTTTTTTTATAAATTACTCGACAATTAAATTCATAATAACCCATAAAAATACAATAACAAAAACTCAATAAAATATCTTAATCTATAAATATAAACATATAAGTTTAAAACTAATTCTTGAAACCTAAATATTCAATATTTTTCTTAGATAACATAAATTAAATAATTAACTAATATGTTAATCATATATACAAATGTATGAATGCATGTCTTAATTTATAAGTTCGTTTTGTATGGGTTTGGTTCGGTTTTTGTTACAAATAAAATCGAAACCAAATAAAAAAAACAGTTTTAAGAAAACTACCAAACCAAACTGTCAATTTTTTATTGATTATGGTTTTTTTATTCGACTGCATCAATTATTTTGGTCACGATTCAGTTATCACAGTTTATTGCACACCTCTACCGTCATGCACTAATCTTTCTCTCTCACTCTAATTGAATCTCTCTTCTCTCCATTGATCTTTAATGACTTTCATGCCATAAAGTGGTTATAGAGAGAACTATCTTCATGTGATGCATTAAGAGATGTTATTTACATGGATGTAGATTTATCAAGTAATTCTTTGTGAATGACAGAATCTTAATTAGTAAAGAAGTTGTTTTAAAGAGGAGACTAGCTCGTCAAATTTATTTTTATAGGTTTTAAATAAAATTTATATTGTTTGTTTTAAGAAGATAAATTTACATCAAATCATGCAGAAACACACATGTTTAAAATGTTATTCAATAAACGCTCACGAGGATAAGGTCCCTTGCTCGATGCCAACCTCTTTTACCTGACGTCCAATTCCTAACGTTTGATGCTCGTAGTTCCAGCAAAGCATACTGAAGGCATTATGTGAGAGCCGATTTCATTCATTCTCTTTGTGTCATTTGTCTTGCCTTTCAAAACAAATAAATTTCCTATCAATCCTGACATAAAAGTACACCAAGCTACTCAATTTTGTTTAAAACTATTTTTAATATAATAATAATAATAATAATAATAATAATAATAATAATAATATAATAATATAATAATAATAATATAATAATAATACTAATATAATAATAATAATAATAATAATAATAATATAATAATAATAATAATATAATAATAATAATAATAATAATAATAATAATAATAATAAAAGATAAAACTTAAGGCAAATGAGAGGTGGTTTGAGTTTGATATTGATTTTGCTCATGGTTTTAGTTTGATTACTATATTAAATCATGCTTCTATTTACAGGATTTATGAATTTATGTTTACCCATAAAACCTTTTATGTTTTCTTGCGAAAGCCAACGGAGTCTGTGTAACTCAACGGACAACGGCACAACCTTCTCATCCTTGGTTATTAAAATGAGGTGTACAAAAAATATAATCAATATTTTCTATTCACATTCTTGTGGTGAGAGTGAGAATATTTTTTAATATTGGTACACCCACCAGTCAACCTCTTCAAAAAGAAAGTACTTTTGATTTATGTTAAAAACTACATGCATTAAATCGTGTAATAAAGATGAAAAAGGATGAGGGTTTGTGTTTCAAAGCAAATTCATTTTGAGTTAGAGTAATCAAGCTTATTTAAGAAAAATGATCCGATCTTCGTTTATAATATATTATATCTATAATTTATAATTTATAAAAATTTATATGTTATATGATTTGTTTTTAAAACGGTAAATGTACGACCCTGTTTCAGATGATAGGTGTTATCTTAATCGGATCCATCTAACCCTCACAGGAGAAAACTCATTGATGAGAAACTTTCTGACTCAACTCGAAATTGACGTTTGGTTGGAAAAAATGAAGTGAAATGAAATGGAAATGAGAAACTAATATAATTTTCAAGTAAATTGTGTTTAAGTAAACAATTAAAAGTAAACGCAAGAAAATGTTTCACCTTAAATTCTTTTGATTGTGGGATTTTTAAAATCCTTTCACCTAGAGAGTGAATTTGAAATCCAATTGAATTTGAGTTGAAATATTATTTTGGGCTATATATACATTTAATTATTCACTCAAACATAATTTTACTTGAAAATTATATTAGTTTTCTTAATTTTATTTCATTACTTTCAATCAAATGTCTTTTGAGTATTTTTTTTGCTAGGGTTTGAGAATTAAACTCATAATCTTTCATTTACTTACATTTAGTAAATACATAAAATATTTAATAATTGTAAACGGCCTTGAAAAGAAATTAAAACGGAGAAAACGACAAAAATTCCAGTACAACCAAAATCGGAAGTGGGCTATGGAGTTGGGGTTAGGTGAGGATTGGAGTGATGCTAAACCTAACCATGGTTAGTTAAGATACGTGACTTTCGATACGAAGATATTTTCTCCCGAATTGATTACGTCAGACTCCTGGATAAATGACACCAAATGTGCCATTAATTTCGGTCATTGTCATGGAATAGATTTAGAAAATATTTTAATTCAATACGTCTCGTATAATCATATGGTTTGCATAGAGTTATACGAGACGTGTAAAAGACCAGACATACATTGCATGTTGTTGGTGGGGTTATACGTAACGTATAATCATGGTTTTGAAAACCAGACTGGACCAGCTGGTCCGACCGATTGGACCGGGAACCGGACTTTGATCCAGTCCGGTTCGGTGTTTAAAATCATTTTAGTGCTGAACCAGTGGTCGGACTGGTTGAACCAGCGGTCGGACCGGGAACCGGACCGGTAGAACCGGTAGTCGGACCGGTTTTTATATATTTTATTTTATTTTTTAAATTTTTTTACATATATTTATAAAAAATACTTATTTATCCTGTTTTTATATACGATCGGACCGGTAAGACGTCTTGTTCACTGTTTGGTCCGGTTTTAAAAATATTGCGTATAACACTATACGTTACATATGACTTATGTTTTTCCAAAACCTCTAATATTTGATGCATCTTGACGTCTATACGTGGAGCATAACACTATAAAACACATACAGGTGTTAACGTGGCATGTAACAGTATACATCACGTATGACTTATACGTGAAGTATAATATTGTACGCGACATATAGGTGCTATACATGTAGTATAGTGTCATACGATACATACAGCTCCGTCTTCGTCATGAAGCAACACCTAGAGTATCATGATTTAAAATGTTTGGGCTATATGCAGGGTTAGTCCCGAGAGTCCTTGAAAAATTACGAGCCCTGGGAAGTAGAAAAAATAGACCCTGTACTATATAGTGTCTGATCCACATGTGAAAAATCTATAATATTATAAAAATTGCTATAATAATAAATAAAAGTTTTATAGCAAAATAATTTAATTATTTACTTAAGTGGATCGTGAGACTTTCCTAGTGGTGTTTAACTGAGTTCAGATTTAATAAATATTAGTGGATTAAATTATTAAAATATTAATAGGTTATAAGTTTTAATAGACCAATATAATTAAATTGTTATTGGGTTTGTTAATAACCTATAGTTGTTTTTTGAAATATCATACATGCATATATAATATAAAAAATAAAATTGCAAGCCCCTGAGAAGATCAGGTCATGGGTGCCTCCCCCCCCCCAAACTCGGCCCATTATTATATGTCACATATAATTCTATACACGACGTATAAAAGAGTGTCAATTTATAAAGGTATTCGTTTTTTAATATTAGGACCCTCGTCAATGTACCTTCGATCTTTAGTGCTATGATCGCTTGAGGGAGACTGGATGCAAGAAGTAAAAACGGAGGATGATTTTAGCACAACCTTTCAACTTTCAAATGATTAATAAATATCATATTAATTATATATTATTTAATTATTTTCATATTAAAAATATTTTTATTAAATTAAAAAGAAGATCTTTCTGCAATTTATAAAGAAATATTTTTTACAAAATAATATTTTTTTTCAAAAAATATTAAAGTTTAGAAAACACAATATATTTTAAAACATGTGGCTTTTAAAAAATAAAATTCTTATGAAACAAATTTAATTAAATTTTAGTTATAACAAATAAATTACTAATAATAACATTTTTTAAAATGGTTTGTTTTGAAAAAAATATTTAAAAACTACTTTTTTTAGAAAAAAGATGTTTAAAAAATAATAACGTTCTTTAATCACTCATACGTAATGTCAATCATATCTTATATCAAAAGACCGTTTTATAATTCACTAATTTTTTTAATAAATTTTTATATATTATGTATTAACACTTATAATTTACGAGATACTAACATAGCATTGAGATATTTATGGAAGTGTTAATTTTTTTATTATTTTTTTTTTAAAAAAAGTGTTAATTAGTTTGATGAAATTCTCTGTTCCGTCAAATATCTTTTTGTTTGCGAATGACACTATGTGTTTGTTATTTGTCGTCAATTTCAATGTTTTACACTAATTTTGCTACATTTCGTAATTAGCACTTATGTAAAATTGATCAAGATAACATTATTATTAAACCAAATAAGAAATTAAAAAGAAAAGAAATCATAATAGCTGGATTTTTTTACACACCCCTTCCCATCCCCTCACCCCAAAAACAAAAAAAAAAACATCTGGATTTTTTTTCTTATGAGTTGATCCACTGCTGATGCTACGGTTATCGCCACCAAATCATCGTCATGTCAATTGCCAAATCAAGAAGTATTTTTGCTAGAAACTCTCCGGTCAATTGCAATGAGTACTAATGCGAATATAAACTTGTCATGGCCATTGATCACAAGTGTGAAATTGGAACCACAAGCGCATGACGCATATTGAACTACGATGATATTTAAGAATCTTAAGAATCTTTAAGAATCTTAAGAATCTTTAAGAATCTTACTACTTGAAATTTGCTAAAAGAGTATTTATGTTAGCTCATCGACGAAACATACATTTGTTTGTGTAAATAAGATAAAGTTAAATTTTTTTAAAGAAAAATTTTATTCTTTAGTTATTATATAATTTGATTAGAATTGTTTGACATGATTATATCAAATCCCACTCAACTATGCTCTTGGTATGATAAAAAGGCTTAAGTGGTCAACTAAAGTTAATATATTGCCATGGATTCATCTCAATAAACCTTGTTTGGTGCCCTTATATAGACGAACACTAACCTTTATTCCACATGTGATTGTGGTTTATTGATTTTGTCATGACGAAAAGAATCCATAATTCTTAGTTAGCATGGTATTATGATGAATATGCATTTGTCGAACGCGGTACACCTTATTTGTTTAATAGGAGAAAGAGGAGTAACCATGAACGAACTAGACTTGGGCATAAAAACCGGTTCGGGAACCGGTTTGGGAAAAAAAACCGGAACCAGTTTGAGGCCCAAATCGGTTTCAACCCGATCCGAACCATCGGTTCTTGAACGGTTTAACATTTCATGGATTAAAACTGGTTTCAACCCGAACCGGTTTTCAAGCCGGTTACCGTTGGGTAACGGCTATATAGCCGTTTGTACAATTTTTGACTTTTTTTGGATGTTTTTTTACCATTATACCCTCACTAGGTTAGTATATATATGTATTTGATGTTTTGGTTGAATCACAACAACTTATAACACTCTCTACTCTAAAAAATCTCAAAAACACTCTCACGAATACTCTCTACTCTTAAAAATCTTAAAAACGTTCTCACAAATAATTTCGTTTTAAACGCTCTCAAAAAAATCTTTCAAATGGCTTCATCAAGTGCTCAATCATCCGTTGGTTGTGAAGCGCCTTCAAGCAACGTGGTGGTAGCAATCCTTCCTACGAATAGGAACCTCGAAGTATGGTGCAATTACGATTTATATCAAATGGCTAGCGGTCCAAATAAGGCTCGTTGCAAGTTTTGTCATAAGTTTTTCAAAAAAGATACAAACACAACGTTGAAAAACCATATTTCAAATAAATATTGTAAAACGTTAAAAGGTGAACATTCTTAAGGTCAAGCTTCGATGACAAACGAAGGAAATATTTGGGCTTATAACGTTGATGCGGTTCGGGAGAAAATGACGCAATTTGTAATTCAAGAAAGTTTGTCATTCAAACATTTCGACAATGAACGTTTGACTCGACTCATTC
>BJCM01159421.1:0-18922 GCA_018326385.1 Flaveria bidentis
GTTGACTTCAGCTGTTGTCTTCAGCTGTTGACTTCAGCTGTTGACTTCAGCTGTTGTCTTCGGCGGATGTTTTCAGCCGTTGTCTTCAGCTGTTGTAGACATCTTCGGTTGTCATGATGTCTGTGGGACTTAAAGGTTTTTCTGATCTGGCTCATTGGTTCTTTTGGTCCAACAGCTCATACTTTTGAGTTTGACTTCATACATTTCCATACAGTCAAAATTTAACTTTTGATATATAACATTATTACCAATGATCATCTCAGACATGACCCTTTTAATTTAAAACTGATTGGTCACCTCAGACGTGACCTTTTTAGTTTGTGAATCACAGAGTTCATCTAGTTATATAGTCCGACATCGACACAAAGAAAATAACAAAAACAGAAAACAACTTGAATTAAAACAAAACAATACATATTTTTGTGTTTTTGATTTGAGATGGATTGAAACCTTTCAGAAATCATTTAACCGATTTTTCTTCTTGAGTAGAACAACTTCAATTTAATTTTATTATATCTGGAAAGATTCATGTGGAATCATACAGTTATCATAAACATTTGGGACCCTTGTACTTTGATACTAGATTCTCATTTGTCTGAGAGTTAATAGCACTTTCAGGAAATCATACTAGAGCTATAAGATGCATACAATGATTTTGACTATCAAGAGTTGCAGCCATAATGATTGTCAGTATATTTGTCCACTTAAATCCATACACAGATTTTTGAGTCACATTGGTGATGAGTTTGGTTATATTTTTTCAACAAGCATTTATGGATCCCATACTTATATGGTAATCAATATTCCTCGGGAAATTTTTGAGCGGTCTACGGTTATTTGACAAGAAGAAACTATTCTAAGAGCTTTCAATGAGATGCCAAGCCTCAGGTCGGTGCCATCGCATAGCAGAGCGATGCAAAGAACAATGAATTCTAGAATATATAGGTTATGCTTATCCTCAAGTCAGTGCCATCGCACAGCAGAGAGGCACATAACCTATCTTCTTCTTAGAGCAATTTTTTTGCACATAATGCACAACCAACATTAGTCATTAGCTTGTTTGCACTTAATAGTTTTTCCATGTGCTTTACTTATTTTTATGGTCATCCGCACACATTTGTGGCATTTATTATGCTCGTCACCCCTTATTGGAAATGCGTTGATTGTGTTAACCAAGGATAAGATGAAAACCAACAACAAGTTGAACAAATTAGTTTGAATTTGATTCACCAATGAAGTCTACTCGCTTATTGTGTTAAATCTACCGACACATCATATAATGAACTAGCAACCTCTAGGCCTACTATCTCTATGTTACCTCAGTAGCAGACTACTTTACTATCATTTTTCTTTTATTTGCCTAGACTTCTCAGACTTGTAATTTGAATATAGGATTTCGATCATTTAAATCCTTTTGATGTCCCAAACAATTTAGTTCCTTGTGTACTATCATTTTCCATAATTATTTTATTAAGTAATTAAATACTGAAACTAATTTAAATACTGAAACTAAACTATTCTCCCCCTAAAATTCTAAAACCGAAAATGTTTTTGTGTTTTTGGATTTTGAGAGACAGGAAAATAAAATAAATAAATAAGAAGAATTTGGTGGACTAAGAACTCGACTCTTCTGGAATCACAACACTTTTATTTTTCACGCCATAGACCTCCAAAAGATATAAAAACCAAGGTTTGTCAAAAGCTTTTCTGTAGAGGTCGGCGTGTTGAAAATCCTTATTAAGTTTAACAACATCGATTAATTGTTTTTTAAAACAGTCACATATATAGTGATATTAAATACCGATGTGTTTAGTCTTTGGGTGTTGGATCGGATTTTTAGTGACAGCTATTGCAGCAGAATTATTAACGAAGATAGGGGTGTTAGAAAATTGCAAACCATAGTCTTGCATTTGCTATTGAATCCAAATGATTTGTGAACATTAACTTGTAGCAACAACATATTCAGCTTCACATGTTGATGTTGACTTGTAATCGTCTTCCAAAGAACTGACATCTCGCTGATGTTGACTTGTAATTCATCTTACAACCACCATAATCCGAGTCACTATATGATGTAAGCTCAAAGTCATCATCATGAGGATACCACAACCTGAGTCTTGGAGTACCCTTTAGATAACCAAAGATCCTTTTTACCCAAATTAGGTGATTCACTTTTGGTTTAGCCTGATATCTGGAACGGAGACATGTGGCGTACATTATATCAAGACGAGAGGTTGTGAGGTTCATCAGAGATCCGATCATTCCTTGGTAAATAGTGGCACTTACCATATCACCTTTTTCGTCGGGGGCCATATCGTGGTTTGTGTCAAGTGGAGTCCTAGCAACCGAGTTCCAGGAATGATGGGAACAACTACTTCATTATCCAGATTTTGAATCCAAGGTTTAGTTTCTATGGCTGTTGGAGTATGGGATTCAGAGATTCTAGTGGCATCAAGATAAGATGCTTGTGTACTTTTGGTAGTGGGAACCTGTTCCTCCTGGTCCATATTTGCAGTCTCAACTGGTTCATCATCAGAGGAAGACTCACTTACCTCAAACTCTCCCTCTGAAGGGCTAGAAGTATCGTCTAATTGAACTGATGATGTTGTGTCTAGTGTAGGAGTATTCAGACCATCCTACATCATTCGAGCAGATAAGTCATCATCATCAGGATGAGAAGGAGGTAGATTGAAGGACTTGAAAATTCATCTGTGATCCCAAAGTAGAATTATTCTGTTTAGTGACAGATTTCACAGGTTTACCTATAGAATCTGGATCACTGACCAGAGTAGTAGACACCACATGATCCTTTAAAGGGTTATTATTAATTGGTCTATATTTAGTGTTAAAAATGATTTCATGTGGTGGCGGTACTACCTTATATCCCAAACCTTCCCCGGTATTCCGTTCTTTCACTAGGTTCTGAACAATGTGAGAAAAACTTGCCAAACTGTGTAGTTTTTTTTAATGATTCAACTTTGACTTGCAAAACTACTTTTCCCTTTTTAGTTTCCTCCAAAGAATTTAAATAGAACTTGGTGTCATTTGACTGATTTAAGGCAACAACCTCGGTTTCCCTCAGTTGTTTCCCTAACAGTTCTATCTTTTCTTTGAATCTACACTCATTTTGTTTTAAAACACGATTTGCTTTAGTGCAGAGTGGTATATCATTTACTAGATTATCATTACGTTCTAATAACCTAGAAAATTTCAAACCAATGCTTTCCCTAAATTTATCACATTCAATGCATGCATGTTTTTTAAGTAATTCGTCTTTAGAGCATACCTATGTAGAACTAGACGAATCCGCCATCAAAGCAATGTCAGACTCTTCTGTGACTAGAGATTCTGAGTTTGTAGCACTGAGCTCTTCTTCAACCAAATGTTCAATGACATCCATAGCTTCTTCGATATTTGAAAGTGTATGCTCAGCTATGATGTCTCCTTCACTTGCAGATCCATCATCCAATTATCAACTAAAATAATGTTTGATTCACCCTGAGAAACAAATCGAAAGGACCAGTCTTGTCTTTCATCACCTTGAGCATCCAAAGCCTTAGACTCTTTACTTGAAGATGAAGCTCCAATCTTATCCTTGTCTTGTCGGTTGAATGTAGGAAAAGGATTTCTATTAGCAGTCTTCGTTGGCTTTACACATTCAAGTTTGAAGTGCACTTTTTCACCACAATTGAAACATGTGACTTTGGTTTTGTCAAATCCAAATGTCGTATAGCAACCAAATTTTGCCCCGTCTTTTTAACAAGCTTCTTGGCTCTTCTAACAGCACTAGCCAAGGCCCACATAATAACCATGCGTTCGAGATCAGTTTCATCAACTTGCTCATAGTCCTCGTCAGCAAGATGACAGTTTCTAATCTTACCAGCAACTAAGCCATCACAAGATTGAACAACAGCAGCTAGAAGGTCCATGTGCTCTTTAGCAACTTCCACGGTGACATTTATGAGATTCTTGGTCTTCAACTTGGTAGTATTTGCCTCAGGAACTATGTATTGAGTTCCAAATGACCCTGACATTACGGTTCCTAATGCATTGCTTTGGGAAGGAGCAGAAGAGCTAGACACAAATGTCGTTTGTAGCGGTGCACCTGAAGCAACCAGAGTTGGAACTGAATTGTATAGTGCAGGATTCTAAACATAGGATCCTTTCTTTGACTTGTATTTCACATGTAGTTCTTCCTCCCTTAAATTAAAAATGAAATCATTTATGTCTAAAGTAGCAAGAGTGTCGTTTTGTCTCAGATTTGACACAAATGGATCCTATTTATCTGGCAGACCATTAGCAAAACTAGCGACTTTATCTTCCATGGATATGGTCATGCCATGAGTGTGCGACTCACTCATCAGATGATAGAATCGATCAATGATCTCATCCAAGCTCTCATTCCCAATCAAAGAGAAATTTTCAAATTCCTTTTTAAGAGATTTTGTCTTTAGTGCTTTCAGAGTTGAATTTCCTTCGGATATCTTTTCCAAGGCCTACTATAATTTCTTAGACTGCTTGTTCTCAAAGAACTAATGAAATATGTCCTCAGGTATAGACTAACTCAACAAGGTATATGGTTTCTTTTCAGCATTATGCAGAGTCTTCTGGGATTCACTCATTCCTCCCAAAGTCAATTTAACTCCATTGGTACTGACTGGTACCGTGTAACCAGTCTCAATGGATGTCCAAAGATTTGAGTCAACTCCATTGAAGTAGATTTCAAACCGCTATTCCACTGTGGGTATTCATCCAAAGTTAATAGCTTTGGCGGTTTGTTGTGGTTTCCAATCTCATTCTCCAGAAGTAGAAGATTCTGGATACGCGAGACCTTTCCAGCAGTGAATGCAGCAAACTAGTCTTCCATTGCTTTAAACTTGGTAAACTTAGGACATGACAAATTCACCCATGCGAATGAGCTATGCGAATGGGTCACTCGTGCGAATGAAGGATACGAATGAATTCAATCATGTGATTGGATTCAGTCGTGCCAATGAGCAGGACGATTGTAATCAACTGACTGGAGCTGCTTAACCGTGCGAATGAGAGATACAACTGAGTTCAGTCATACAAATGAGAGTATATGAATGGGTTCAGTCATACGAATGGTTCAATCGTGCGACTGAAGGCTGTTGTGTTTGAAAAAATGAATATTTTGAAAACTTTGACTCACAACATGAATTTTCCAAAAACCCTAATCTGCCGTTTGATTAACAATCAAAACTTTCACACATGGAAACGTCAAAAACACTTTTTTAATAAAAAAAGCCGACTCTTTTGAATGAAAACATTGATTTTAACACCGAAACCAATTGAATCCACACAAAATCACGAGTCTAAGCTCTGATACCACTTGCGAGGACCGTTTTCGTACGGAGTACTAACAGATTCTGCTTGAGACCAGATGAAATAGTGCGTAATCCTATTTGATTGGCGATCCAATCAGTGAAAACGACAACCTGATTGATCTAACGATGAAGCAAACGTTAAGAATTGATTAGAAATCTATCAGGAACGAACTATGAAGTTGGATTGGTTGTTTAGGATGCTCTGGACGGCTAGGGTTTGTGAATATTCAAAGTCTCTCTTTTTCCTTGAATTATGTGGTATTTATAGGTTTCTAGTTTTCATTCGTACGACTGAACCAGTAGTATGGTTCAGTCGAGCGACTGACTCATGCGGTCGATTCATACTACGACTGAATCAATCTTATTTCTTAGTCATACGACTGATCCAGTCTCCTGGTTCAGTCGTATGACTGGTCCATAAGCATGATTCATTCATGCGTATGGTCCATAAATATGGTATATTAGCATGAAACCTGACTAAGTTGAGCATAGTTCTTAATCATTATTGACTTAGAACTATGTATAACAACCTCAAACCTATATATGATTTTCATACATATGAATTATACCAAATACTATAATAATATTAAATATTCAAAGACAAATAAACATCAAAAGCATATTATTTTTCATTAAGTAGTTACATTACACATTTGTAAGAAATGAAAGACTTTTACATTAATAACATAAACTAGGAACATAATGTATCAACATATACAAAATCTCCCCTTGTTGATCTCCCCAAATTCATAATCACCATCATATCCAATCAGATTTAAGATTTTCTCTATGTATTCTTGTTCAAAAACATCAAGATGACCTTCCTCTTGATCATCTAACTCGATTACCCTTCTAATGGTTCTCTCATCAATTCTCAACCTTTCATTTCTTATTTCTACTTGTATTACCTTATTATCTCCTTCTTTTTCTTTTCCAGATGTGTTCCAAAAATCAATTATGTACGATTGATAGATGCTAGGATCAGCTCACAACACATAAAACAACCTTGACCTTCGCAAGTAGTTGATGATGTCTCGACACCCTTCAGCAATTGGGTCGTCAACATTCAGGAACACAAATACATTATGATCCTTTGTAAAGCTAGTAGTCATTTTTATTGAAGAATGAAGAAATTAGGTCATATTAAAAATTCAAACATAAGAATTTGAAAAGTTTTGGTGATACTCAAGGATCAAACTGTTGATTTTGATGTTTATGATATGATTTACCTTGATAATATTGTTTTATTATGAACAAATATCAAGATTTTTATATGACTTGTTATTTGGAGAGGGTAATTTTGAATGTTGGCGGATAGAGGGTTTAAAGTTTTTGTGAACGTTTTTCTAGGTTTGAAATAGTGTTCTAAAAAGTTAATGAAAATGACAAGTCAAAAATATCATTTATACTCCTTTGGATTTATTAATTTCATTTATTAAATGATGTGGGACCTTTAATCCTTATTACCCTTCCATTGTATCTAATGTTTCCGCATATACTAGTTCTTCTATTGGAAATTAATTCATCCGTAGAACAACTACTCATGACAAAAGTTAAAAGAACTGAATCTTTGGAAGTATAATTTGTTTTTCATAGGTTAGTAATCTACAAAAATAAATTGTACTTAGTGAAAATATTAACACATCCACAAGTTACCAATCTACGAACTGTCAAATTTTAACATTGTTTTCAGTTTCACACTGTAGCATCTCCTAAAGTGTAGAATTCATATTGTAACTTCTACTGAAGTGCAAATGCAAAGTTTGAAACTTATTTGTTGATTCTAACAAATTGTTAGTATCATTTGTTGCTATTGGACCTTGTTGACTTGTTTCAATGGCAAATGTGCAAAATTGATATGATTAAACCTTGAGATATCCTGCAGCGAAGTTAGTTCTCAAGTTCCAAATTTTCTTCATTATGATATGTTGGTCCAAAATGATCAAATAACAATACACTTGAATGATGGAATCATTCAATAGCAATAACAAACACACATAATAAGCAATTGATTATGAAGAATAACCTAAAAGTATTCAAAATAAGATAATCAAACTCCAATACACACAATAGAATACTGCACAATGATATTTTAGATTGATTCCAACTTACAAAAGGCACTTGGAACAATAATCAGACGAATTAGGGTTTTGCAAGAATTCCTACAGTGAAAGAAATGAAATCTAAATAGTGTTCATAGTTTCGCTGACAGTTTTGCTATCAGCGAAACTATTCTACCAAACCACAGTTTCGCCCGACCGAGAAACACAAATTCGTCGGGTGAAACTAGCAGCAGACTATGAGTGAAATTATAGTTTCATTCATAGTTTCACTGGGCAATAAAACACAACTAACTAACAAACTTACAAAAGTATTCTAACATTTAACTTATTACATATAAACATAAACAAAAACTAAACTAAGGTGAGTCCAACCTAATCCAGATCTTCAATAATCCCCTAAGGTTGGATCTCATCGGCTGGATCATCTTCATTTGCAGCACAAACTCCAGTTTCGTCAACCGCCACCGATCTTCTGTCCTCATTAGCTCGTGCGGCAAACATGCCTAGCAGTGACATTATTTCAGATGGAATTGACGTTCTAGCACTAGCTGTTGAGTTAGCTTGATCTCTTCCAGAATTAATACCACCACCAAGTTGATCGCATGAGATACTTGTATGCACTCCCCATTGTCTTGATGTTTGCATTGGAGAACTTGCAGAGGAAGTAAACAATGCAGCATTCTGAGGAAATCTAGATGATGGCATCATGGATTGATTAAACTCCCTTCTTTTCATGTCTAACTCAAATGATTTAAACTTGTTAATAATGTCCATAAGCTTGTAGTCAGTAAATCCTCTTTCTTGTTTCAACATCCTCACTTGTAAACTTGAGTGAATCCAACAACCTATTCACTTGCTCACTATTGGAGAGTTTTCATCATATTTCTTTAATGTGCTAGAGATTGTCAAAAAATAGTTTGTCAAATCAGTGCGACTCTTATTCTTATAACCCACAAATGAGTTAAACTCCTTCTCAGCCTGTATACCATTGTCTTTCACTAACTCATCATAGAGAGCGTCATAGAGAGACTTGGCATTCTTGTGTTCAAAAAAGCGGTTGTAGATGTCTGGTGTGAGGCATAGAGTTAATGCTCCAAAAGCTTTCTAATTCCTTTCAATCAACTTTAATCATTTTCATTAAACGTGGTTGGGTACTTGATTTGAGAAATCACCAACAATAACAGTTGGTATATGTGGACTAGAGATGATTGATTCCCATTGGTTATGATCAGTCTAGAAAAAGAATGCCTTAAGACATCTCTTCCAATCTTGAAAATTATCTCTGTTGATTAGCCTCGGGGGTCTATTTGGTGCCACACTTTCTAAATCAGCAAGGGTGAGAGTAATCATTTTTGAAATGATAGTTTCATAGAAGAAATGGGAGTTTTGATGGATTGAGCTAGTGTCGCTGACGGATCAACAGTTTCACTGCTAATTTTGGCAGCAGTTTCGCTAGCCAAATGCTTGATTATGTTAGTTTCGTACGAAACTAGCTTGAACTTTCGTTCAGATGTAAATTCGACAGCAATTTCGCTTGATAATGGATCACAAGCACTATTGAACTTTCGTTCAATGAAGGTACTTTTGATGAGTTTACCAAAACAATCACAACAAGCAAAACACAAGTAGTTTTGATGGTTGAAGTCATAGTTTTCGCTGGAGGAACAGTAGTTTCGCCCAATGAATCTAAAAAACTTTTTGAACACGAAACCAATCCAAAATTACTCAAATCTCAATGAACTTGAGATTTGATTATTACCAAGGCTTTCCCAACCAAGAACTAACAGATTTCAATCAAATTCCATATCAAATACACTGAAATTTGATTTGGAATTGATGAACTAGTGATATTGAACTCAAACTATCAAAAACCCTAAACTATCACGAGCACAATGGTTGTGATACCAATTTGTTGGTCCAAAATGATCGAATGACAATACACCTGAATGATGGAATCGTTCAATATCAATAACAAACACACATAAGAAGCAATTGATGATTAAAACTAACCCAAATGTATTCAAAATAAGACAATCAAACTCCAATAAAGACAATAGAATAAAGCTTAGTGATATTTCAGATTGATTCTAGCTTACAAAAGGCACTTGCAACAATAATAAGGCGAATTAGGGTTTTGAAGGATGCCTACAATGAAAGAAATCAAATCTATATATAGTGTTAATAGTTTCGCTAATATTTTCACTGTCAGCGAAACTATCCTGCCAAAACACTATTTCGCCAGGATGAGAAAAATACTTTTACATGGTGAAACTCGCAGCTGACTATAAGCGAAACTATAGTTCCACTCATAATTTCGCTGGGTAGCAAAACACAACTAATTAACAAACTTACAAAAGTATTCTAACATTTAACTTATTACATATAAACATAAACAAAAACTAATCTAAGGTCAGTCAAACCAAATCTAGATCTTCATGATAAACTCAATTTTTATGCTAAAAACTACTCCCTCTAAATTTGTGATGATGCATTTATCATAAATTTATTAAGAGAATAGCATGAAAACCAATTGATTTGTCCTTTCTATTGAGGAAAAAAACAAAATTTAAATATATATACAAGCATTTAAATCATAATCATGGGATTATACTATGAAACTAATCAACTTCCCTGATGAATTTGATTAATATTAGTAGACACAGATCTAGTGCTAATTGCAAGTATATTATCCATTTAAATTCAAACAAGGGTATATTTTCAACATGTCATGCTAATTATCATGTTGTGATATTGATTAAAGATTGACAAAAATGGACTCCGCATTTAAGGTACATTGAGTATGTCATCCGTAGATGAGTCAAATTATCACTTTTTCACACTTGAAAACTATATGCCTTATAGCAAAAGATCTATCTTAAGATTTTTGTGAAATCTTATGAATGTAGATTGATGAACAAGCTTTGCATCTTAATATGCAGTTGATCACATTTGATTCTTTTAGAGCTTAAAGATGATCAACATCAGGTCATTAGGTCTTTACTTTTGTAAAACAGAAGTGCCTTTTACCCAGGTCTTTGTTTACACAAAACAAAGGGATGATGATGATCATACTCATATCACCAATTATTTACACAAATAACACGACGATTTCTTGATCAAACTAAGATGAATACAATAAAATCCCCTTTTATCTAATTTGATTGCAAATGATATGTTTACAAGTAATCCTCAATCAATTGGTCATGCAACCATTCACCCTCTCTAATTACAATTAAGCTATAGACAAACTTTCATTATTTACATTTAGCCCCTAGAGTATTAAACTTGAGTAAAACATGATTAAACAAAGTAGAATATATTTTGTTCACACAAAATATATTTATTACAATAACATCTCAAAACATAATATATCTTCAATATCTTCACTTGGTTTAGGACCTTAATGTAATATGTCTATCATTTCTTACATATATGTAATCAAATGGGCATGAATGAAATACAAAGTGTGGTTGATGCTTATAATGTTTAATGTTTCATTGTTTATTGTGTGATAACGCATATTGAAATAACTATATAGGTTTGTGGTTGTTATACATAATTCTTAGTCAATAATGATTGAGAAACATGTTTAAACATAATAGTATGAAGTTCTCATGCGAATGGACCATTCTAATAGACCATACACATGAATACTTCATGCTAATGGACTAGTCACACGGCTGAACCAGGAGACTGGACCAGTCGCACGATTGAGACATAATATTGACTCAATCGCACGACTGAACCTTTAGTCGTGCGGATAGATCAACCGCATGATTCAATCGCACGACTGAGCCATGCTAATGGTTCAGTCGAACGATTGGAAGACCCTAACCTATAAATACCACCTAGTTCATGGAAAAACGTAACAATTCGAATACCTACGCACATAATTGTACTCTACCCGTCTAGAGACTCAAGAAAACCTGTTTCAAGTTCATAAATCATAGTTGATCGTGTTCTAATCATTCATAACATTTCATAATCATTATTTTGATCTTAACTATGTTCTCCCTGATTGGATCGCCAATCAAATAGGATTCCGCACTATTGAGTTGGTATATGCGTAGAATCAGTTAGTATTCCGTACCTAAACGATCCTAACAAGTGGTATCAGAGCTTGGATCTTGATTTTGCATGTAATTCGATCGTTTGGTGTAAAAATCACGTTTTTACATTAAAAAACACCATATTTTTTTAGTAAAACAGTGTTTTCGACGTCTCCAGATCTAAAAGTTCACATTTTCGGCTTACGGCAGATTAGGGTTCGTAAAAGTTCGTGTATTTGCGTCAAAGTGTTCAAAACCATCGATTTTGCAAAAACAGTAGCCTTCAGTTGCATGATTGACTCAATCGCACGACTGAACTCATTCGCACATCCCATACGCACGATTGAACTTAGTCGCACATTCATTCGTATGACTGAAGAATCTCATTCGCATTGTTCATCCGAGTCTACCTTATTGCACGACTGTTCATCCGCATTAGTCTAATCGCACGATTGGCCCAACTGCATTTGTTCAATCACATGATTGATTCATTCGGACCTATCCATTTGCACGAGTGAAAATTTGAAGTTTAAAATTCAAAGGTAATTCAAATGGAAGATCAGTACTCAGCTTTTACTACTGGTAGGGATTCAAGGATCCAGAATCTATTGCTTCTGGAAAATGAAGTTGGGAATCACAATAAGCCCCCTAAGCTCATAATGTTAGATGATTACCCACAATGGAAAAAAAGGTTCGAGATCTACTTAAATGGAGTTGATCCTAATCTGTGGTAATCAATTAAGACTGGATATAGCATGCCGGTTGGTGCTGATGGAGTTAAACTTACCTTGGGTGGCATGACTGATAGCCAGAAGGTGAAGTACAATGTAGAGAAGAAGGTGTACGCTTTGTTAACTCAGTCAATTCCTAAGGATATATTCCATCAGTTTTCAGAGATCAAACAAGCCAAGAAGCTATGGGATGCTCTGGAAAAACGGTATGAGGGGAATGCGACGTTGAAGGCTTTATAGACAAAGGCTTTGAAGAAGGAATTTGATAACTTCTCTTCGATAGGAAAAGAGAGCCTGGATGACATCATCGACCGTTTCTACCACTTGATGAGTGAGTTGCACACTCATGGGGTTACCACGTCTATGGAAGACAAGGTGTCGAATTTCACAGATGGATTGCCTGAAAAGTGGGTTTCGTGTGTGTCAAACCTCAGACAGAATGATATGCTGGTAAAGTTAAATATTAACGATTTCATTCTGAAGCTGAGAGAGGAGGAGTTAAGGATGAAGTACAGGTCTCAAAAGGGATCATATGACCAGAACCCATCTCTTTACAACTCAACTCCTCAACCAAAAACTTCTGGAGCACCACTACAAACAACATTCGTGTCAAGTTTTGTCACTCTTTACCAAGCCTCTATCTCATGATTTGATATGTCAGGGTCATCTGGCACCTAGTTAATAACACCTGAGACTAATACTACAAAGTTGAAGACCGACAATCTCGGTAATGTTACTGTAGAGGTAGCAAAGGAGCATATGGATCTCCTAGCAGCTATCGTTCACTCTTATGACGGATTAGTTACGTGGAAGATTGGAAACTGCCATCTCGTTGATGAAGACTACAAGCAGGTAGATGAAACTGAACTCGAAAGAATGGATATCATGTGGGCGTTGGCTAGTGCTTTCCGAATGGCGTAGAAGTTTGTGAAGAAAACAAGACAGAATTTGATAGCCACCAAAGACACTACCTTTGGTTCAATAAAACCAAAGTTACGTGTTTTAACTATGAGAAAAAGGGCATTTCAAGTGTGAATGTGTGAAGCCAAAGAAAACAGGTAATGGTAATCCATTCTCCACCTTCAATCGTCAAGATAAACCCACCAATTGGGTTACATCGTCAAGCAAGGATCCTAAGGACTGGACAGCTCAAGACGACGAAGGGCGAGATTGGAGCTTTCGCTTTGTATCTCCAGGAGAATCCAACATTGCTTGTGTTGAGGCTTTGGATGACGACTCTGCAAGTGAAGGTGAAATCGCAGTAGAACTAGTGATATCAAATAATGAAGAAACTACGAATGTGGTCAATCACCTGAATGAAGAAGGACCCAGAACAACATGTTCAGAATCTCCAGCACCCGAATAGTCAAACTATGCTTTGATGGCTGATTCAACCGAATCTTCTCAGGTATGTACTAAAGACCAACTCTTTGATAGTCATGCTTGTAATGAATGTAATAAATTTAGAGAAAGCATAGACTCAAAATTTGCGAGGTTATTAGATCACAATGATAGCTTAGTAAATGACTTACAACTGTGCACAGAAGCAAACAAGATTTTAAAACAAAATGAGCATAATTTTAAAGAGAAAATAGAAGTGTTAAATAAACAACTTAGGGAAACCGAAGTTGTTGCCTTTAACCAAGAAAATGACATAAAGTTCTATTTAAACTCCCTAGAAAAAACTAAGAAACAAAAAGCAGTATTAGAAGTCGAAATAAATTCTTTAAAACAAAAACTACACAGCTGGACTAGTTCTTCTCACATAGTCAAACAATTAGTGAGAGAATGAAACAACAGGGAGGGTTTGGTTTAAAAAGTGGTTCCACCACCACATGAGACCTTGTTGAATGCTAAATGTAAACAAATTAATAACAACCCAATCAAGGATCATGTGGTGTCCACTCCTCTAGTAAGTGATCCAGATTCCACAAGTAAACCTATTGAATCTGTCAATAAACAAAAGGAGACCACTTTAAAATCTAAAGGAAAAATGCCTATAGTTAATTTGGATGAACAATTTGAAAAGGTTAAGGTAAAGTCAGGTTCAATCACGTTTAATTTTGAACTAAAAAGACCAAACAAGTTAACTAACCACGTGCACTATGTCTGAGTCCAAATAAACAAAAGAATAAAGATGTTAAAAAGGTTGAAACCATAAGCCAGTCGTCTGTTTATCACAAACAAGCCTTACACAAAACTGGCTTATGGAAAGAAAAATCAATTCTAATGTCTGATAATGAGCACAAGACGAAGGATGATCCGCCCTCTCCCCCAAATGGACAGTGGGTAGAATTCATGATGTGTGATGCCTCTGGGTCACCCAAGCCAGTTAAGGCTTGGGTCCCTAACCTCAACTGATCATTTCCTTTAATGTGCAGGGTGTCCGCTATAATGCTTCTACAAATACCTGGATTGTTGATAACGGAGCATCAAGGCACATGACTGGAAACCTATCTCGCTTGTCAAATGTTAAACAAATTAAAGGAGGACATGTTTCATTTGCTGGAAATAAAGGAGGTTATATCACTACACAAGGGGAAGTGGGAAATCAGAAAGTGAAATTTGATAAGTTAAACTATCTTCAACAACTTCAAATTAATTTACTTTCTGTATCCCGGATTTGTGACAAAGGATTCAAGGTCGTCTTTCACAACAAGAAGTGTTATGTGTTGAAGAAGGAGTATGTGATACAGGAGGATCAAGTCTTAATGTCAGCTTTAAGATAAAATGATTTATATGTCTTGGACCTATCAAAGGCCTCCATAACTGATCATCAAGTACAATGCTTCCTGTCAAAGGCAACAGAAAAAGACTCCATCTCCTGGCATAGGAGAACGGGACACATTAATCCATGGAAGATGAACCACTTGATCCAAAATGATCTACTGCGTGGCGTAAATGTCAAGAACTTCCAATTACCAGATTTTTGTGTCGCATGTAAGAAAGGCAAATAGACGAAGAAGTTTCATAAGGAAAAGAAAGTTCATTCAATTGACCTTCCTCTTGAGCTCCTTCACATGGATCTGTTTGCCCCGGTCAGTACAAAAAGCATTGTCGGTGATTTGTACTACTATGTAGTTACGGATGATTACTCAAGATTCTCTTGGGTAATGTTTCTGAAATCCAAATCAGAAACATTTGAATCATTCATAGAGCTAGTAACTACATTGGAGTCACTCTACAAGCTGAAGGTAAGACAAGTTCGATCAAACAATGGTATCGAGTTCAAGAACCAATGGATGGAGGCATTCTGCAAAGAAAAGGGAATTGTGCATCGGTTCACATCTGCCTACACTCCTCAAATGAACGGGGTTGCCGAGAGAAAGAATAGAAGCTTGATAGAGACAGCCAGGATGATGCTAGCAGACTCGAAACCGCCTATCCAATTTTGGAACGAGGTAGTAGCTAACGCATGTTACACCCTCAATCGAGTCTTGGTGGTCAAACTTCACGGTAAAACGTGCTACGAGTTGCTTCAATGACGTAAACCAAATATGGAATACCTCGAGCCATTTGGCGCACCATGTACACTGCTAAAGAAAATTAAGTTAGGGAAGTTTAGCGAGAAGGCCGAAGAAGGAATCTTCTTAGGATACAACACACCGAATAAGAGAGTTTACAATAACTCAATGGGTCTAGTAGAAGTGTGGTGCAACGTTGATGTACAAAGATACACCACCCCCTTGCTGGAAAGGGACTCTGTTCCTTTTTCGACTATGATGGATTCTTTAAGTCCTTCAACATCCCTCTGTCCCCTTCTGAGGATGAGTTATCAACCAAAATGATGTATGAAGTGTTAAATACACCGTCACTGTACCTGACAACCTTAGCGTCACAAGGTGAGTCGTCTACTTCTTCAAGGGGAGCACTTGTGGTAAGTGACTCCTCCTCTGATGATAAAGACATGGCAAATGATCAGGTGGATTAGGAGGAACATGTTCCTACTACTACAAGTACACAAGTATCAGATGTTGATGCCTCTGACACTTCGGAACCCCAGACTCCCACTGCCTCAGATACTGAACCTGCGGTTCACAATCTAGATAATGAGGTAGTTGTACCCACCACTCCTGGATCTCGACTAAATGTTTATCATCCTTTTGATAATGTCATTGGCGATGTTCGATCAGGAGTATAAACAAGAAATCAACTATACTCAGCTGATTATGCCTCAGTAATGGAAAAGGGATATTCACGATGGTGCATATCGATGTTTTGTCTCTCAATTTGAGCCAAAATATATTAGTGAAGCCCTAAATGACAAGGAATGAGTGAGTGCCATGCAAGATGAACTTCTTCAATTCAAGAAGTTAGGTGTATGGACACTGGTAGATAGACCGAGAGGTGCTAAGGTTATTGTCCCAAATGGGTTTTGAAATGCAAGAAAGATGACCAAGGAGTTATTATAAGAAACAAGGCTCGACTTGTAGTTCAAGGATTTCGACAAGTCGAGGGGATTGATTACAATGTAGTCTTTGCACCAGTGGCAAGAATGGAAGAAATCCATATCTTCCTAGCCTATGCCTCTTAAATAAGATCAAAGTCTATCAATTGGATGTAAAGAGTGCATTTCTTCATGGTGAAATCTGGGAGACAGTGTATGTCAGTCAACCCAAAGGATTTGAGGATCCGTATCATCGGGACAGAGTATACAAACTAGACAAGGCTCTCTACAGGCTCCATCAAGCCCCAAGAGCATGGTATGAAAAACTCTCGACTCATCTTATGAAACACGGATTTCACAGAAGAGTGATTGACTGTACACTGTTCATCAAAGAGAAGGATGGTGACTTACTGCTTGTCCAAATTTATGTTGACGACATAATCTTCGGTTCCAAAAAACGAAGAACTATGCAAAGAATTTGAAGTAGTAATGAAAGCTGAGTTTGAGATGAGTGCTATGGGAGAGATGAAGTTCTTTCTCGGGTTACAAGTGGATCAGACACCAAAAGGCATATTTCTCCATGAGACCAAGTATGTAGGTGATATTCTAAGTCGGTTCAATATGGAGAATGCTTTCGTAGCTGGGACTCCACTTGCTACAAACCATGACGTAGCACCTGACGAAAATGGTGATCAGGTGGATGCCACTATGTACTGAGGAATGATTGGATCTCTCATGTATCTCACTTCTTCAGGACCTGATATCATGTAAACGACGTGTCTTTGCTCCAAATATCAGGCAAAACCGAAAGTCAACCATCTCATAGGCGTCAAAGGATATTTCGTTATCTGAACGGTACTCCAACACTTGGATTGTGATATCCTCATGATGATGACTTTGAGCTTACCGCATACAGTGACTCGGATTATGGCGGCTGCAAAATGAACTATAAATCAACTTCAGCAGGATGCCAATTCTTTGGGAGACGATTAGTCATGTGGCAGTGTAAGAAGCAGACATCAGTTGCTTTGTCAACTTGGGAAGCTGAATACATTGTTGCTACAAGTTGTTGTTCACAAATCATCTGGATTCAACAGCAAATGCGGGATTACGGTTTGAAATTCTCTAACACTCCTATCTTTGTTCATAATTCTGCTGCTATAGCCATAACAAAAAATCTGGTCCAACATCCTAAGACAAAACACATCGGCATTAAATATCACTTTATACGTGATTGTTTTGAAAAGAATTTAATCAATGTTGTTAAAATTAATACGGATTTTCAACGCGCTGACCTCTACACAAAAGCTTTTGATAAACCACGTTTTTATATCTGTTAGAGGTCAACGGCATTGAAAAGAAAAGTGAAGTGATTTCAGACGATGACAGTCCGACAAGTAGACTTAATTTTTAATTTTATTTTTTCTTTTATTTTCTTTTATTTTATTTCTTCGCCTACTAAAATTCTAAACGCAAAAACATTTACGGTTTTAGAATTTTAGGGCGAGAATAGGGTAAATTAGTATTAAATTAGTTGCTCTAATTTTAGTACTAAAGAAACGAGGGAGGAGGACAGTCTAGCTAATAGAAATTAGATCATATCTGTGATACTGATTCAATGCCTATGGAAAATGATAGTACACAGAAACAAAGAATTTCGGACTTTAAAAGAATGACATTGTTTAAAATGTAAAATTAGAAGACAAGTCTAAGAAGTCTAAGCAACATAAAAGGAAAAATGATAGTAAAACTAGTTGCTACTAAGGTAACACGGAGAAAGTAGACCTAGAGGTTGCTAGATCATTAGATGATGTGTCGGTAGATTCAACACAATAGATAAATAGACCTCGTTGGTGATTTCAAGTTCAAACTAAGTTGTTCAACAAGCTATCGGTTATCATCTTATCCCTGGTTAACAAAATCAACAAAGTTCCAATAAGGGGTGATGAGCAAAATAAACGCCACAAATATGTGCCGATGACCATAAAAATGAGCAAAGCACATGAAATTGCAAAAAGAAATCAAACTAATAACCTAGGGTGTTGGTGCGATCTGTGCAAAAAGAATATAATTGCTCAAACAAGAAGATAGGTTGTGTATCTCTCTGCTGTGCGGTGACACTGACCTGAGGATAAGCATAATCTAAATATTCTAGATTTCATTGTTGTTTACGCCTCTCTGATGTGCGGGGGCACTGACCTGAGGCTTAGCATCTCCTTGAAAGCTCTAGAATAGTTTCTTCTTGAATACTACCCGTAGACCGCTCAAAAATCTCCTAAGGAACGTTGATTACCATATAAGCGTGGGATCCACAAATGCTTGTTGAAATAATTAAACCTTAAAT
>BJCM01159422.1:0-12010 GCA_018326385.1 Flaveria bidentis
TTTGATGAAATATACTGCAATTTGTGATTCAAATTATGTTTCTGATGATAAAACACAACTTTAATTCACAATGTTTCACTCGAATTGTCAATCAATACAGATTTCAGTGGATTTTTGAAGTTTCTATGTTCGACAGAACTTCAAAAACACTCAACCGAAAGCTCTGATACCAATTGATAGGTTACCAATTGCTCTGATACCAATTGATAGGTTACCAATTGCTCTGATACCAATTGATAGGATCAATTGATTCAATCTGTAATGATTTATGTAAACAATTCAACAAAACACAAACAATTGTAATCAAATCAAGCAATATCAATAAATTCTCAGTTCATTGATATAGCAAAGACAATTACAAGAGTAAGAAAGCAATTGACCACTAATTCTACTCTAGTCTAAGCTATTTATACTAGAAACTAAGGAACTAACAATTTACAAAACTAGTCCCTATACTAGTACAAAATATAAAATAGACAATAAAAGACTAAATTTTAATCTTCTAAGGTTTCTAACAGAACCCAAGACCAACAAGGCCTGGGTTTCCTATAAAAACTAACTTTTTGACCTTATGTGCAGGGACATCCATATGACAAGAACAATAATATGTGGATTGCAGATAGTGGATGCTCCAGGCACATGACTAGGAACAAATCTCTCCTTCAACAATTTCAACATTTTGGTGGAGGTCATGTTCAGTTTGGAGGTGAGGCTGGAGGATACATTTCTAGCAGAGGAAGTGTATCCAATGGCAAGTTAAAGGTTGACAAAGTACACATTGTCAAACAGCTTGAACACAATCCTTTAAGTGTTTCTTAATTCTGTGATCAAAAGCATCAAATGCTTTTCACAGAACATGAGTGCATTATTCTTAAACCTGGGATGACCATTCCTCCAAAATTGGTGCTTCTTAGGTCTCCAAGGAAAGGGGATACGTACAAGCTGGATATGAACTATGCTTCCCTACTAGGAGAAGTATCATGCTTTCTTTCTAAAGCCGATGGTGATAAGTCAACACTTTAGCATAAATGAATGTGTCATGTCAATTTAAAACTATGAATAAATTGGTTAAAAATAACTTGGTACATGGTTTGCCTAAAAATGAATTTTTCTACAAACCGGAAGTGATTCCTAGACTATGAATTCACAACACTCATCCAATTAAGAACATCATAGGAGAAGTCACTAATGGCGTGAGAACAAGGGGATTAACTCATCATGGGAATGTTTGTTTGTACTCATGCTTCTTGTCTCAGATGGAACCTAAGGGATAGTAGTTGGGTTGTATCAATGCAAGAGGAGTTGCTTCAATTCAAGAGATAAAAGGTTTGGAACCTTTGCTCACTACCTTCTTGTCAAGTACCTATAGGCACCAAATGGGTTTTTAGAAACAAGAGAGATGATAGAGGCTTGATCATCAAGAACAAAGCTAGATTGGTTGTTCAAGGATATACCCAAGAGGAAGGAATTGATTATACCGATGTCTTTGCACCTGTTGCAAGACTTGAGGCAGTTAGAATCTTCCTTGCTTATGCTAAATCCAAGAATTTTACTTTCTATCAGCTTGATGTCAAGTGTTTCTTTCTATATGGAAATATAGATAGGGAAGTCTATGTGCGCCAACCTCGAGGATTTAAAGACCCACAACTCCCTAACTATGTGTGAAAGCTGGATAAAGCTCTTTATGGGCTGCACCAAGCACCTAGGTTGTAGTATGAGACTTTTTCAAAATTTCTCCTAAAGAATGGTTACACTCGAGGCATCATTGATAATACTATTTTCATAAAGAAGTCCGGGAAAGACATATTGCTCGTTCAGGTGTATGTGGATGATATCATATTTGGTTCTTCAAATGACCAAATGTATAAATACTTTCAGAGCATTATGAAGAAGAAGTTTGAGATGAGTTCAATGGGAAATATGGACTTTTTCCTTGGAATTCAGGTGAAGCAGATGAAGAAAGGGTTCTTTATTGATCAATCTAAGTATGTCTCTGATATCTTAGAAAGATTTGATATGAATGATTGTAAGCCAGCCAATACAGCTATACCCTGAAACCATGACCTTTGTCCTGACTCTGAGAGGGAGGATATTGATCAACATCAGTATAAGGCAATCATTGGGTCTTTGATGTATCTCTTAGTAAGTAGACCTGATATCTTGTTTGCTACATGCATTTGTGCAAGATATCAGGCTGCTCCAAAGGTGTCTCACCTAGTTGCTAGCAAGAGAATTTTTAGATACCTCAAAGGAGCACCTAATTTAGGTCTTTGGTATCCTAGGAATTGCAACTTCAATCTCTATGGCTACTAGATAGTGACTATGGTGGCTGCAACATCAACAAGAAATCCACATCAGGAGGATGTCAATTTCTTGGTAGAAGGATCATCTCATGGCAATGCAAGAAGCAATCTTGTGTCTCTACATCTACTGCTGAAGCTGAATACTTTGCTGCTACAAGTTGTTGTGCTCAGTTACTCTGGATTCAAAATTAGATGCTAGACTATGGATTCAACTTCATAAGCACTCCTATCCACATTGACAACAACAGTGCTATCTCCATCACTGAAAATCCCGTGAAGCACTAAAAGATAAAGCACATTGACATTAGGTATAACTTCATTCGAGATATTCATGAGAAAAACCTGATGAAACTAATCAAAATTAATTCAAATGAACAATATGCTGATTTGTTCACTAAAGTTTTTGATGAACAAAGATTTAAATATCTTATTACAACTATTGGGATGATAAACATTGATTAATCTATCTCATTTGAAAACCTTTTTGAAATGTGTCTTTTGTCATAACAATCTATGCCCTGTAACATTAGGTTAAAACTTTCTAAGTATGGGTTTTTCCAAAGAGAAATTAAGCTTCGGAAGATTCTTTTCATATCTTCCGAAGCAAAATTTCTCCAAAGGGAAATCTTCTTCTTGGAAGAGTTTTTAGTCTCAAAAGAAGCAATTGATTGAGTATTAGATCTACTTCCGAAGCATATAAAGCTCTCCATTCGGAAGGCACGTTTTAATCCTTGAACTAAGAAATTTACCTTTAGAAGTAAAATTGGCTTCAGAAGAAGAATACCTTCGGAAGAAGATTACCCTTGGAAATCCTTTATACTCAGAAAAAAATCTTACTGTATAACGAAAATCTTTAGGCCGCACACAGTAAAAAGTAAAGATTTTCTTAATGATGTCGGAAATTTTTAAATGCTTTTTAATCTTACCGCCACTATCATATCTTACCCTAAACCATCTTTTCACCTTATCCATAACCCCAAAAACTGCCATTACACCCATTTAAATAATCCCAACTCTTCACTTTAATCTTTTTACTAAATTTACTGTCCAAAGCTCCATTCACCCTAAATTCACCTTGCTCAAACTTGTTTTATCATCTTCTTTCTTACAATGGCACTCAACCCTCAACACAACCAAGTAGCACTCCTTGACTCTACCAAGGATGTTGACTTCTTAAATATCATCTCCTTTCTTACCCAATCTACCTACTTTACTGCTTTGACTGTGAACCCCACCGTTTACTTGAATCATATGGTAGAATTTTAGGGTAACGGTCAGATAGTACTCCTAAATGGAGTTAGGGTTATTCGGACGAGCATTTCTTGCCAGGAGTTGATCATTACTGAACAAGTCATCTGGGAACATTTTGGAGCTACATAATGAAGGCGCTCCTACTGAGTTCTCCAAATCAGACCCAGATGACACATATCTCCGAATGTGATATGGTGGAGATGTGAGTAGATCTACAGTGTACAAGTTCAATTTCTCCTACAACTGGAAGTTCCTACTTCACATTCTTCTCCATTGTTTGTCTAACAAGTCTGGGAGATGGGATCAAATCCCATATGAACTGGGCTGCCTAGTTCATGGATTGGTGAAGAGCCTTCACTTCAACTACTCAAGGTTTGTGCTGACTAATCTTATGGGAAACCTTCAAAGGGACACATTCTTTATGTATCCGAGATTTATCCAGCAGATAATCAACTGTGAGTTGGACCACAGTAAGATTGCCCGTGTAGCTACACTACATGTCCCTCAAATAAGACCGACCATCTTCAAGATGTTGAATAGAGTGTCCACCAATTTCACTGGAAGACACACTGCGCTTCTTCCAGGTATGATTAAGCCAATGGCTCCTGGTGACATCCCTGTTCACCCCACAAGTGATGAACCCACACCAACAACTACCCTTACTTTGCCAGATCTTCCTACTCACCCCATCAAGCACACATATCAGAGACGCAAATGATCACTTGCTCAGTCGACTCTGATTGAGCAAGCCCCACCTGTTCAAACCAAAAAGACTAGAGTGGAACCATGGGGTCCCATTCAGTCAGAGGTCTCATCATCCTTCTCATTTGACCTTAATATGGAATTTGAGTCTCCTCACTCTTAATTCCCTGAGCCCCAAACTCAGGCCACAAGCCCTTAGGATGAGTCCCAACACTCTCTTGAGAAACACAAAAGGGACAACCCCACCAAAGGCTCAATGCCAATAGACATTGACCAACGTCCCGGGTTAGTAGGCTTCACTTCCCTATCCTATACTGACCTTTTAATTGAAACTGATTAGGAGATTACATCTCTTCATGGCAATACAGTTGATCCACAACACCCTCTATCAAATCAACAGAGCCTAGAGGGACCTGTTGTCTCTAGCACACATCAGTTCAAACCAATTGAGGTGAGTCCCACGGATATGGAGGGACTCATGTAGATTTAGCTACCACTACTGAAGGAAACTCATTGGATCCTCAGGCTAGTGGTACCTCTCTGAGACTGAATTTATGGAAACCGTGCCTTTTGATGACTCTGAAAGAGACATCCTCATGCAAGGGAAACCAGGGTGCCAAGAAACCACATCTGGTGGTGAGGTTGAACATACAAGGTATGTTACCTCATCTCCCAGTGATTCTTCATAAGAAGATGAGGGTAGTATGCAACTCACCATTCAAGACCTACTTTCTAAAGTCTCTAACCTAGAATCAAATGTTAAGACTTTAGAGAATAGGTCTGCCACTCAGCAACTTGAAATTGAAAATCTCAAGGCTCAACTAGCTGAGAAACAAACTGAGAGTTATGTCAGGCACGTATCCATTCAGGTCTTATTGACCTCTTCCTCTAGCTCATCTAGCTCTCTATATGATGCTATCAAAAAGGGGCAAAATGTTCAGAGACAAACAGCAGAGGAACCACAGAGCCAAGCTTTAACTTCTCTATCTACTAGATACCCGGCTCCTACAACAACATTCTTACCTGAGCCCCCTCAAGTTGTCCTACATATGGACCTAAGGATGCTCAGAGATCTCTACAAGATCTTCTCCAAGTTTCTATTGAGATCTTCTTTAGATCAGCCTAGCCCTAACATGGTTATGATATACTTTGGAGTTGAAGAGCTTCAGAGGTTAAGTGCACCTTCTACCACTAAGGAAGAAGTTGATCAACCTAAGGCCCAAATAGAACCTGAGATTCATTTTGAAAGGGAAATAAGGACCGATGGCTCAGCAACTGAAATAGTTGGGACAGATAGTGCATTCCCTCACACTTCCGAAGCTGAAGTCAAAGCCTCGGAAGAACAATTTGAATCTTCTGAAGCTGAGATGGAAGCAGTGGAAAGCCTATTCTCCTTGTCTGAAGATCTAATCATCACTGATGTAATTCTACAGTTGGCATCTGAGGTGAATAGTGATGACTTTCTCAACCAACCCCTAGCTGAAATAACTTCATTATCTCCATCCACCATGTCTCAACCTGAACTCTCCATCCAAGAACCACCAAAGTATAGCACTTCCAAAGATGTTAAAGGCAAGAAGAAGATGACTTCGGAAGAGCTTCTAGAGGAGGAGAGGATTGAGAAACTTAAAAGAAAAGGTAGATTTCCAACTGGGAAGTTGCCAGCTGCCAGCTCCAAAGTAGTTGTAGCCAACCACGAGGCAGTTAACAACAAGAAAAGGGTGGAGATCATTGACAGGCTCATAAAGCTTGGAACTGTCATTAAAGACATTATCCTATGGCTCTTCAAAAAAGAGCAGGATCAGCTGGAGAAAGAGAGGAAGAAAGCTGCAAAAGATAAGATGAGGGAGAAGAAGAGAAAGGAAGAAGAAGCTGGGGTCATTGCTGCCAAGAAGATAGGTGAGAAGGCCTGGATGAAGGATTATCTCCGGGCTCATGGCTTCTCTGGTAGGTAAGTGGGACCCATGTTTGAAAAGACACTCCAGCGACATGTCAATGACATCAAGGCTGATATTCGCTTGGGAAAAAGGAAAGAGATGTACAGAAGGGGACATGGCATGATCTTCAAACCAACACTTTAACCCCAACCTACAACCCAAACTCAGACTCAAACTCAACCTGAGCCATTCCCATTTCCTTTTCCTATCAAAACTTAACCCACTTCTGAAACTTACACCCCTGAACCCACCTCATCACCACAACCACCTCAACTTATTACTCTTCAAACTAAAACACTACCCAGAACCCAAACACCACTACCTACCCAACAACCATCCAGACCATCCCCACAGCCTTCTAAATATCTCTCCTTGGAGGAGTTTAAGGAGATCAAGATGAAGCTCATCAGATGCACAACATTGAGCAGTGTCTCTTGTGAGGAGGATTCTGTCAAGCTAACTTTTGTCGATGGATCCACATGTTCCCTCACAAGAGATCAATTCCTTGATCTACCAAGAGGAACATTGGACCAGGTTGTTAAACTTCTTGGACATAACTCATATTCACTCAATCATGAAGAAAAGAAGCTAAGAAGGAAGCTGGTGACTTTGCTGGATACCAAGAAGGGCGACAACGTACCTAGCAAGCCCTTATACCAAGAAAGAAGATTGTCTAGTGGAGGTTTGAAGACTCTTCTCACAACTTTGTTGTTGAGAGAGAGAATGGCAAGCTGAACATGCTTAATGCCTTATCTCTGCTACACTTAAGCAGATTTGATATTGCTGACTTAGTAGAGAAGCCGTTCTCCAACCCCTCAAACTCCAAGGTAGCTTATCACATAAGAAATCACCTGAGCAGCCTTTACCTTATTGAGCTAACCGCTAGGACAAGGTTTGAAGAAGAGTTAAAACTTAAAGAGGAGGAGGAGAGAAAAGGATCAACAACCAAAGGCAAAGCCTTTCTTCAAATGGTTGTAGATCCTAAACATGAATCCATTGTTAGATGGGAGTATGACTATAGCTATCGTCAACTAACTCTCTTCAGGGGGCACAACAAAGGGTGCATGTCATTAGGAGTGATAGACTGGATTTCCTATCCACTGATGACTTGCACAGACTTCTTAGCACAACTTCTGGACAAAACAAAGAAATAGACAAATATCTCCTGTTCCTTATGCAGAAAGTTTTAAGAAGTAGAAATAAGTGAGGTTTTGGTAGCATCAGCCTAGGGGGAGTTTGTTGGATCTTGAAAGGCTCATGCAACCAAAACCAAACACTTAAGCTATTTTTGGTGCAACTTATGAAGGACTTCCAAAGCTAAGTATGGACTTTTGAAGAAAATGGAGTTCTTTTGAAGACAAAGTGCAAGATCATCTTCCGAAGGAAAAGCTCCAACTTCCAAAGATAAAGTCTTCCTTTCCAAAGTTCAAGACATAGAAGAATTCAAAGACAATGACTTCTGAAGAAGAATTCATCTATCCACGGAAGAAGCAGCCTCTTCTGAAGTATAAAAGGCTTCGGAAGAACTTGTTCTTCCGAAGCCAATTAACCTTCGCAAGATGTTGCTATGCACTAGTGGACATAAGTATGGTTCTCTGACACTTCGCTTCAGACCTCTGATACTACATGGCATTTTCCTAAAAGGCTATGTAGTTGACCATACTTTATTTCACTGTTCACCTTTGTTTGTTAGTAAGTTACTAACTTTAGTTGGTGACAAAAGGTAAGTCACGGACATGTCGTGACTACCATATCTTAGATAAGACATTATCTAATATACCTTAACTCTAGCTTTGTAGAATCTGCTTTAGTTATAGGATTCTAGTTGGTATCAAAGTATAACCAGGAGTAGGTGATAGCATATATAGTTTCTTATTATAACTCTTGTATCATGCTTGTAAGTGTCTTGTAAACTTTGAGTTGAGAAGTAATACATACAAATACCTTGAAAATTATTTCTTTATGTTTTTAAGTTACTTAGTATATTATAATCAACTCTTTGAGAGATTTTGGCTTCATCATAACTGTTTGAGTACAAGTGAGTTTGAGAGAAAACCAAGTGTTTGGTGAAAAATATCGATCCTGCTTGGAGGTCGTGGTGTTGGACCACAGGTCACAAGAGGAAGGCCTATAGCTGAAGTGATGGCCCATGAGGAGCCCAAGACACCCCATCCAGAGGGTGGTAATGAGAGTGATAACTTAATGTAGAACAGGTTCACCGGGTCATGAAGACAATCTTACCATATGTGGTGACCAAAGTGATAAAAGCTGTGAGGGAAGGAAAGAGGAAGGAGAGGAATAGGTCCTCGAGAGGGAGAGAGTAACCAGAGACTAATACGGTTGTCTCTATTGACAAGGAGGAGAAAGAAGAGCCTATGCATTAGGTAGCATGAGGTTGTAACTACATGGCAATTTAAAGATGCAAGCCCTCGACTTTTGATGGTAATGGCACTGTTGCTGCTGCCCATCGGTGGGTGCGAGAGATGGAGGTTGTGCTCGATATCAGTGACTGCTGGGAGGATTAGAAGGTGAAGTTCTCTTCCACTCCTTTTTGGACTCGTCCTTGTACTGGTGGGACAATATTGTCCAAGCTGAGGTTAGTAGGGTTGTCGAGAGGATGTAGTGGGCAGAGCTGAAGAAGCTGGTCATTGAGGAGTTCTGTTTTCATCCAGAGTTGGACATGGTGGAGAGGGAGTTCCTGCAACTAGAGGCTGGAACCACGACACACCAACATTACACCACCAAGTTCAACAAGATGGTACGGTTGGTGCCAGATCAAATGACGCCGCTATCTAAGAAGATCAAGAGGTACATCCACGGATTGCCGGTGGACATTCACAGGCACATGATCGCTGCCCGACCGAGCACGTTTAGGTCGGTGGTTGATTTGGTGGGTAGGCTATTTGATGAACGGGAGCTGGCTGTGGTAGGGCTAAACAAGAAAGGTGGTAGTGATCGAAATTGGAACGGGAAACAATTAGGACGTGGCGGGGCGATTCCAAACAACAAAATTGTGAGGGTGGATGACTGACATGTGGTCACATCCATTGCAGGGTTGATGAGTTGTGGCAAGTGTGGGAAAGAGCACACCGGAGAATGTAGGTTGGGATCGAATGTCTATTTTCAGTGTGGAAGGATAGGACATGTGGCGAAGGACTGCAGAGTAAGAAGATGTTATATCTGTGGCGAGGAGGGCCACATGATCAGGGAATGCAAAAAGTCAATGGTTAAGAGGTCCGGAGCAAAGAAGACAGCTGGGACTGAAAGGCAGAAGGTTAGCGCCAAGAATTTCATCATGACCCGGGAGGAGGCTAGGATTGACCCTGATGTTGTGTGAGGTACGTTTAGTAAACCAAACTCTTGCTTCTATGTTATTTGATTTAAGTTCTAGTAGGAGATTTATTTCTGCTGCTTTCTGTGCTAATCTGCCTGTTAGTAGTGAGAGTATTGATAAGCCCTTAGAAGTAGAAACTGCCATAGGTAAGTCTACCATGATTGTTGATTTGGAAGAAAGGTTGCAACATAGAACTAGAAGTTCATAAGTTTCCAGCTAGACTGTTTGTGATGACCTTAGGTGGATTTGACATAGTCCCAGGAATGGATTGGTTGGCAAACTATGAGGCGAACATTGTGTGTCATAAGAAGATGATTAGGTTGATAGTGCCTGACGGGAGTCCAGTGACGATTTACAATGATCAAGTTATGATGATGCCGATGGTGATTTTGATGGCGGTGGCGGGAAAGTGCATGAGGCGTGGATGTAGTGCTTACCTGGCCTACATGAAGAATGTAGATACGCCAATACCACAACTATCGGAGATACTGGTTGTGTGTGATTTCTTGCACGTGTTTCCCAAAGACTTACTAGGTGTTCCACTAGACCACGAGATTGAGTTCCAGATTGATTTGATACCCGTGTCCAACCTATTGCTAAGGCACCATTTCGGTTGGCTCCGACCAAGATGAAGGAATTGATGGAGCAACTATAATAACTGTTTGATAAGCGGTTTATTAGATAGAGTATCTCTCCCAGGGGTGTTCTGGTCTTATTCGTGAAGAAGAAGGATGACAGTTTGAGAATGTATATTTACTACAGCGAGCTAAACAAGTTGACAGTGAAGAATCGGTACCCACTACCGAGGATTAATAACTTGTTTGATCAGCTTCAAGGTGCTAGTTGGTTCTCGAGAATAGACCTTTGATCTAGTTAACATCAGTTGAAGGTGAAGTAGCAAGATATTCCTCAAACATTTTTTTGCATGTGTTATGGACATTACGAGTTCCTTGCTATGTCTTTTGGTTTGACCAACGCGCCCAATGCTTTTATGGACTTGATGAATCGAGTGTGTGAGCCGATGTTGGATAAGTCAGTGATTGTGTTTATTGATGATATCTTGATTTATTAGAAGAGCGAGGAGGAGCATACCAGTCATATTCGAAAGCTGTTAGATACGTTGAGAAATGAGAAATTATATGCTAAGTTCTCCAAGTGCGCGTTCTAGTTGCGTGAAGTTCAGTTCTTGGGTCATGTGGTGAATCCTGAAGGGATTATGGTAGACATGGCAAAGATAGACCCGGTGATGCAATGGAAGTCTCTGAGGACACCATTCGAGATTCGTAGTTTCTTGGGGTTGGTGGGATAGTATAGAAGATTCATCCAATACTTCTTGAAGATAGCTTCTCTAATGACTAAGCTGACCCGAAAATATGTGAAGTTTGTGTGGGGTCAAGCTTAAGAGAATTCTTTTGAGGAATTAAAGGCGAGGCTGATACAAGCTCCTGTCTAGTCAATACCCGAGGGAAGCAAGGATTTGCTGGTTTATTCAGATGCCTCATACTCGGGATTGGGTTGCGTGTTGATGCAACAAAGAAAGGCTATAGCGTATGTATCTCGGCAGTTGAATGTTAATGAGGCTAATTACCCTACTCTTGACTTGGAGCTAGTAGTTGCGGTATTTGCACTAAAGATTTAGAGGCACTACTTATACGGGACGAAGTGCACAATCTTCACTAACCATAAGAGATGGCTAGAACTCATAAAGGATTGTGATTGCGAGATCCATTACCATCCGGGCAAGGCCAACGTAGTGGCGGATTCCTTTAGTCGAAAAGAGAGACCCGAGCCAATTCGGGTGAGGGCTTATCAGTTAGTAATGACCTCAAAGGAGTTTCAAGATGAGACGTTGAAATAAGATCGTCTTAACTTCGAAAGGATGAGAGGCATAGTTTCGGAGTTGGGTGAAAACACACTCGGTGTTAGAACCCGATTCGGAAGAATATGGATTCCACGTTATGGGAATTTACATGGGAAGATTATGGATGAAGCTCGTAAGACTCGATACTCCATTCATCTTGGTGCTACAAAGATGTATCAAGATATGAAGAAAGATTATTGGTGGCCGGGTATGAAGCGCGATGTAGCGGAGTATGTGAGTAAGTGCCTTACTTGCTTTCAAGTGAAGGCCGAGCATCAGAAGCCATACGGGAATATCCAACCCTTGGATATACCCGAGTGGAAGTGGCTGTCACACCCCGACCGACAGGGGAATCATTGTGGTGGACGAATATGAAACGATTGTTCATAGCTCATGGAATTAAATAAATTGAAATAATATTAAATGTAATTTTTCATTGAATAATACTAGACAATTAAGTCATTAAAATACAACAAAGATTTAAACAATAACATAAGTACTTATTTAACTAAGTCCAAGTCTTATATGAGCAAGAAGAAATTCTCAAGTAGCAATCCTGAAGCATGTTAAAAATAAAGGGTCAACTTTGAAAGTTGGTGAGTTTCCATGGGTAAACTTATGT
>BJCM01159424.1:0-12829 GCA_018326385.1 Flaveria bidentis
TGCTTTTGGTAACTGTACATTGAGGTCTTGAGTCCGTAACTTTCTACTTTATGTACTTTATCCTTTTTTTAATAGATAAGGATGTGAGCTATGACATGTCATAGTCACAAGTCAAAAAGCAATCTGCCTTTTGACTCTACAATTGATTTTGTTTGTGTCTAGTCAATTGTATCCAGCTGGCTTTCAAAGTATAGCCGGTTGTAGGATGTAGTATAAGTATCTCATGTTCTTGTATCTTTCCATTATTCTTTGTAACACTTGTAATAGAACATAGAGAAAGCAATATACTGCATTCTTGAAAACCATACACTTGTGTTCTTTGTGTTTTGTCTCTTGCATTATTTGTGTTCTTAGTATCTCAACTTGGTTAATCTAGTTTACTGTTTGATTAAAGTTTAGTTAATCTCCTCTTTGTGTTGTAACTCAACCCCTTCAACGATCCTGCAGATACCCTTCGTGCGAATGAACCTCAGTCGCATGGCCTCCAGGTGCATGAACTTCAGTCGCATAACCTTCGTGCAAATGAACCTCAGTCGCATAACCTTCGTGCGAATGAACCTCAGTCGCATAACCTTCGTGCGGATGAACCTTAGTCGCATAACCTTCAATCGCATGACTTACAGACACATGAACTTCAGTCGCATGACTATCATGCGTATGGACCTGATTCGCATGGCAATCATGCGAATGGACCTCAGTCGCACGTCAATCGGCCGTATGGCCTCCAATCGCACTCCAGTCGGCCGCCTAGACCTAGCTGATGCAGAATGCAGTTCATCCCGAACTATAGCGGCAGTTTTCGGCCTCCAACCTCTTCCAAACCTCTTTTAAGCTCAAATAAGCCATTCTAATCCTTAGGTAAACATACCACGACCTCATTCAAGCACAACCAAACACGAGATCAAGCCCCAAACGAATCATATACATACACATACATTCAAAAACGGGTTTTCACCCAAAAACTCGGAAAAGGTTTTTCAAATGAGTTCCAGCCCCAAAATCATTCAAAAACATGTAAAAGAGGGGTCCTAGAACTCACATAAACGATCTCGTCAAGTAGAGCTTCGATTTGACCCGCTACACGTCGATTTCCACGCTCGAATCAACCCGAACCAAGCTTTTCTCCTCTTTTCTCCTTCTCTTCTCCCTCTTTTTGGCTGAAAATGGCAAGAATGGGGAGGGTGTAGGCTGCCCTCCCTATTTATACTTTCACTCATCCAAGTTTCTCCCGTTAACGAGTTTGGTCCCTCGACTTTGAACTTTATTTCTTTTCTTCTTTCGTCGGCTTCAAGAAAAATTTCCGGGCGTTACATTCCCTCGAAAATTTAAATCCGGAACCTTTACCAATTTCAAAAAAATTTATGCGTACATTAAAACACAATACAACAAACCATTTAAATCCTTCCAATGTGACATGGGTGGAGAATTTAACAATTCCCCATTCAAGACCTTTGCCTCCACCCATGGCCTCTGCTTCCGGTTTTCGTGTCCTCACACATCACAACAAAACGGGAAGGCGGAACGCATGATCCGTCACCTCAACGACATCATGCTCTCCCTTTTGACACATGCCTCTCTCCCTCGCTCATTTTAGGATAAGGCCCTAAACACTATCACTTACCTACATAATATTCGCCCTTCCTAATTATTAAACTTTCACACCCCCACCACCCTATACAACACACCACCCAGTTACTCTCATCTTCGCACCTTTGAGTGCGCTTGTTTCCCTAACCACTCTGCCACCCACCCTCATAAATTGGCCCCAAAATCATCCCTATGTGTCTTTCTCGGATACCCCTTGAACAAACGTGGCTGCCACTGCCTCGACCTTGTCACGGGTAAAATCCTTCTTTCCCGACACGTCACCTTTGACAAAACCTCCTTCCCCTACTCCAACACCCTCCCCAAGTCTTATGCTTTCCTCAACCCGGACCCTGATCCCTCTCCGGTATTCACCTACAACAATCTCACACCTACCTTGCCACCACCTTCCGCCACTCCCGCCTTTCCCCCAACCGAACACGCCCCTAATCAACCCATTTCAACCGCACCCTCAACCCCATCCCTCCCCCTTAACCGGCCACCCCATCTCGTTACACCTTTACTTACAGCCATAGACCTCGCCCACCTACCCAACCTTCACCACCACCTCCCCTTCCACCACCGCCTCCCTCCCACCCTATGCTTACCCGCTCCAAAATTGGTTGCCTCACCCCAACCATCCATTTTAACTTCAACATTACCACCGCACCTTCCATCTCTCCCCTTCCCAAGTCTCATAAACACGCTTTAACTATCCTGAACTGGCATTCGGCCATGACTGATGAATATAGGGCTTTAATGGCAAATAACACGTGGGAATTAGTACCTATACCCATGGACGCGCATGTTATCCGGTGTATGTGGCTCTACTGCCACAAATATCACGCTAATGGCACCTTGCAACGATACAAGGCCCGTTTGGTTGTTAATGGAAAATCCTAACAGGTAGGTATCGATTGTGACGAGACTTTTAGCCTGGTGGTCAAACCACCACCATTCGCATCGTTCTTAGTCTCGCCACTTCCCGTTCTTGGCCTATCCATCAATTGGATGTCAAGGGGTTGAAACAAGCTCCGCACTCCTAGTATTATTGATTTGCCACTTACCTTCAACGGTGTGGTTTCAAATCCACCATCAGTGACACGTCGTTGTTTGTCTATAGAAAGGGATTGGATATGGCTTATTTGGTCTTATACGTGGATGATATTATTTTAACACCATCTAACCTTGTTTTACTAGCAGTCTATTATTTCTAATCTTTTCAGGGAATTTGCCATGTCGGATCTTGGACAACTTCATCATTTTTTAGGTATCAAGGTAACAAAAAAATACATGGCGGCCTATTCCTCACACAAGTAACGTATGCAAAATAAATCCTTACTTGAGTCAACATGCAACACTAAAAACCATGTGCTACGCCCGCAGACACCAACTCCAAGTTAAGCGCCACATCTAGAGAATTGTTACCTGATGGTTCCCTTTAAAGGAGTCTTGTCGGTGCTCTTCAGTACCTTACATTTACCAGACCGGATATTTCTTACGCAGTTCAACATATATGCCTTTTCATGCACGCTCCCCGGGATTCCCATTTCACCTTCATGAAATGGCTACTCCGCTACATCAAAGGCACCCTGGATTATGGTCTTACTATTTCACCCTCCAAGTCGCTTCATTTAATGGCTAATTCAGATGCTGATCGGGGAGGTTGCCTCGACTCAAGACGGTCCACTTCTGGATATTGTGTGTTTTTTGGTGATAATCTTGTCTCGTGGTCGTCTAAGCGCCAACCAACCGTGTCTCGGTCAAGTACCGAGGCCGAATATCGGGGCGTCACGAATACTATTGCTGAAACAATGTGGTTACGAAATTTGCTACTTGAACTATACCTCTCGATACCTCGTGCCACGGTTATCTACTGTGACAATGTTTCAGCATTCTATCTCTCTTAGAACCCTGTTCAACACCAACATACTAATCATATCAAGATTGACATCCATTTTGTTCGAGAAAAGGTACGTTTGGGCACAATTTCAAATCTTCATGTCCCTACCGATTTTCAGTATGCCGACATCATCACGAAAGGATTATCACAACAATTGTTTGAAAAGTTCATATCCAGCCTTTGCCTTCGTCCGACTCCTGCTTCGACTAAGGGGGCGTAGATATGTATATATCCGATTATATATATTTATTATAATGTGAAGTATATCTTGTACATATGATGTATATCTTATTCTTGTCATGTAAATCTCTTCCTAGTTTAAAAGAGTTAGTTTGGTATTTTGTAATCTATATATTCTAGAGATCTCAATGAATTATGTAATCGCTTTCAATCAATTATACTAACTACTTGTACTAATGATCACTACCATATTAATGAAATGAAAGGTGATAGTCACCACCTTCAAATATTTCTAGCATACTTGTCTCATTTTAAAATCCTATTTTCACTATTTTCCAACAATGATGACCAAGTTACATAAGCAATTTGTGTATTGACAACAAGAGCAACAAAGTTCACATTTGATAACTTGACAAAATAAGAAATAGAAGGTAAAGCACTCCACTTTCTTATTATTATTACCATAACACAAATATACATTGATATGCTTGCCTTGATAAAATGAGATAACGATGCTTAAAGTGGTCATATCTACTGGTTTAAGCCCCAAAATTAAAAAAACATGTCATTTCATATTGGAAATACAATTAATTAAAAATAACAGGTCGCATTTTAAAAACTCAAAAACAAAGATCTACATAATATATAATTTTCTTGTTCGCCGGAGTATTTTTGTACACCCCTAATGGCCATGTACATAGACAAACAGAATGACAGTTCATGGCAATATTCGAAGGCCATGTTTTGCTGTTGATACCGAACTGACAGTTTTGAATTATACATACAGATATATCCTATATATCATGGTGCTGCAAGCTACAACATATGAGTATATGTTTTAATGCCCACACGCTTGATTAACTATACTATGACTCACTTGTTACTTGTTAGGTGCAAACCCCTAATTTGTGCAGAGTTGCAACGCTTCTTCGCGTTTGATCTCAAATACCCTCATTAGGGCATCTTCAACAACCTGTAGATAAGCATATGATAATCAAGCACACAAAACATATAGCTTATACAAACATGATGTAGCTGGTCATTATAAACATGTCGATTTGGGTTATGTTTCCTTTTCTCTCAAAAAAGTCACTGGAAATTTTAGCTAAAAATGGGAACAGGTGAGTGTAATGGTTCCAACCATCGAAAGTCATTCATTTATGTCGTGATAATATAGTTTTTGTAATTATATTTAACACAATAGTTTATCAATTTAAGATCATCATTTCGACCTGAGACTTTTGTTTGTTTTTACCCAACCTGTCCATTTTGCCACCTCTAGTATGACTTAAGGATTCATGAAAACAAATTGCATGTTACAAATATTTCCAATTGTGGTGAAGAGTTACCTTATCAGGGGTAGATGCACCAGATGTGACACCAATTGTGATATGGCCCTTTGGTAACCAGTTTTCTTTTTCAACATATTCACCATGCTGTTGGAGTGAGACATATATAAGTAAAAGAATCTAAAACAGTATTATTAAGACTAAAACCAATGGGTGAGGTTGAAGTTGTTACCATTAACTTGTAAGCTATCCGGTTTCCAGGACCAATTCGTTGTTCACCGTCAATCCAATAAGATGGAATGCCACGTTCCTCTGCGATCTCTTGTAGGTGGGAGGTGTTGCTTGAGTTCCACCCACCAACTACCAACATAAGATCCACTTTTTCGTCGACCAATTTATACATAGCATCTTGTCTCTCCTAGAAGGATAGAAAAGATCATATGACTGTTTAGTTATAAATATATATACATTTTTTTGTAAGTAATACAGGGATGTGGGTAGAAATCAAGCATAATGTGTGTAAGAAAAGAAACTATGAGAACGTGCCTGAGTCGCGTCACAGATGGTGTTGAAACTCATGAAGTGTTCGTTGATATTTTCTACTCCAAACCTTTGCATCATAGTTCTCTCTATTAATTTCCCTGCAAATGTGGTAAATGGAAGCAAGATTTAAAAGTAGCAACGTGTAGCCATGTGATGTAATGAATTTGTTATACGGGTAGGGAGTTAGCAACTTCAAGCTAATAATATGATTAATTGAATGATAACAGTGAGTACATGATCTCATGATTGGCTAAGATAGACTGGAAGCTAAGCCGATATAATTTGAATAAGAACCAAGATAATCACTTATCATAATCTTAGAGCTTATGACTTAAGAATCCTAACAGATCTATAATACATGTCTCATCTAATACAACCCTTTTACTTATGATGAGTTGATTCGGTCTATGTTTTATCTATCACGGGTCAAAAAGGTTAACATGAAAAAGTTAGCTTGAAAGGAAAGGGTTTGAAATGGTTATAACTTGAAAGTAATATACAAACCATCCTAAAACATTTTGTTTAAGATATTAAGTTACCATTCAAACTAATATGTATTTTGATTAAATCAAGCACGGTTATTATATATAACTGTTGGGATTTAAAGTGTATCGGGTCAACCAAACCAATTTTGAAATGTATCAACAACAGATCCATTTCGACATACTACCCAAGCACTCAAGCAGCACATTTTACCACTTCTAATGGCAACATACCTATCTCCTCTGTTTCCCCCTTCAGCATTGTAGTTTGGTTTGCAATACCAGCTTTGACAAGATCCTTATCCGGATCAAAACCCTTAGAAACCGCAAATTTGAATTTCTGCAGGCATGCCAAAGTTCAAAAACATAATTAGACATAAAATAAATGGAAAGAAATGATTTGACAAACGTATGAAATCGATATTGAGCTGATTAAAACGTAGAAAATACCTCCAGAAAAGCTTCTCTGGTTGAGCTAGATCCGTTAAGCTTACCACCAAGAATGTAGTCGCACACATATGTTGCCTAGATCAAGTAACAAAACATTTGGTTGACGCTTATTATTGTAAATAAGCTTTCATAACAAAAAAAAAGAAACACAATAAGCTTACCTCATCCATGTTCTTCACAATGATATACTTTCCTGAAAAAGAAGCCGTTGCTATCGTCTCTTCATGGGTATATTTGCCATGAATTATTGAAGTATAATCTCCTTTCTTATGCTTTTCAACAATATTCCAAACCTTGAATCCAAACAAATTATACATAAGAACATTATAATCATCATTCAATGGATGCAAGACTTATCTTTATATGTGAGGATTAAAGAGACCATGGTTAATGTGTATGCAAGAAAGAAATATTACCTTAGACACCCAAGGGCATGTGGTATCAACAATTTGTACTTGTTTGTTACTCAAAGTCAACATCTCATCTACTGCAGCTCCAAAAGCAGGCAGAATCACAACATCACCTTTATCAACAACATCATACTGTTTCTCTCCATCTTTAATGGGGATGTCGTTAATTTCCATTTCTTCTAGCCTCTAGCATTACACAATTCATTTTTTTATGAGCTTTGCTCTAACAGATGCAATACAGATTATAGAAAATGCTAAAAAAGGAATAATAAAATATAGTGCTGTTATGATTAAAAAACACGAAAAAATTCATCAACATGATTTTGGCATATTAAGGTCCTTATAGATGTCAAAGAAACACAAAACACGAAAAGGTACCTCAACAAAATTTTACTTTATTAAGGTCCTTATGTAAAATAATGACGTGTTACCTCTTAAATTGGTTTGTACAAGATTATATAACTTTTTCTGGAAAATATTGAATATCACTTCATCAATTTTTGACTAACTTATAGAGTAACAAGTCATCATATTATATACATCTTTCACAAATATATGCGTTCTAGACAAGTTTAGGGACTTTAATATAGCAAATAGGTTGAGGGATTTTTTCCTGTTTTATGACATGCTCACGCACTTTTGCGTGAAAAGATTAAAAAGTTCCTTGGTTTTTCATGATATTAAATTATTAATCCAAAATAACAAAGAAGATTACTGCAGACAGAACATAAATACAGTGCTCCATCTGTGTAAAATACCAAGTTTTATCTTTTTATTGTGTAACCTGACTTGACACGACCCGAATCAGACTGAAAACTTCTAATAATCAGCTATAGTCGATGAACCTTTAAAAATTTTCTGATCCCATGAAAAACTTTAAGGCAAGTAGAAACTATAGTTGGCCTATGATTACCTAAGTTATTACAGGTAATCATGAACTTAAATCAGAAATGAAAATATTATACCTTATTAACAGTAGGGTTGTGAACAATTTCGTTTGTGATCCACATCCTCTCATCAGGGAACTGTTTCCTTGCTTCATAAGCAATCTGAACCGCACGCTCAACCCCCCAGCAAAAGCCATAAGCTTCTGCAAGCTTCACAGTAACATTCCCCCATGTATATTCATAGTTATTCTCCTTCAAAGTCTTAATGATGTCACCTATTCACAATAACACAAATTTCAAACACACATGAGAAATTCAACATCATCCAATAACCGCATGAAATTAATCATGTCTAACAACCTCCCATAGTTCAATTGAATGTTTTAAATTTACAGAGAGTTTAAAGTTTGTAAGGTGGTTTCTATTTTAAAAACTATTTTACAATAGCTTATGGAGAGTTCATACTTCAACAAGCGGCCTCTACTTATTCATGTTCAACATAGTGACTCATGAAGCATGCCACGTCTAGAGCACATTGTCAGTATTTTATATGGTGGTTCCTAGTTTGAAAATTGTTTCCTAGTGATTTATTGAGATTCACTATTTTAACAAGCAGACTCTATTTTGTTAATTGTATTTGTTGCAACACGGGTGACCTAGGAAGCATGTCACGCCTAGAGTATGTTGTTAGCATCTTGTATGGTGGTCTGAAAATTATTTCATAATGATTTGTTGATTTATGTAGTCCACTGTTGATTGTACTAGTTGTAATGTGGTGATAAGGGAAACGAAGGATGTCACGTCCAGAGTCCGCTAGTCACTCAAGCAGCCATGTTACGTGTTAAATAGTTGGAGGGCCAATTGTGTCACTTTTGCAAACCGAAATAACTATAACGATGGTCGTTATAATCGTTGTAATCAACTAATCATGGTTTTCTCTGTACAACTCCAGTTCAATTACATCAAATTAAGAATAATACTACGCCAAAAGCAGTAGTTAATGGCAATTTGGACCCAAGTGGGTATATTTGGGTAATAATAATAAAGTAATGATTAGATTGGGTTAAGCTATATTTATAAGAGGGTTAAGTTGGGAAACTTTAAAACAAGGAAAGGTTATAAACTGGTCAAGATGGATCATAAAAAACAAGGATTAGGTCAGGATGGGTTGATTAGGTTTTCTCATAACCCATCTTTCTTCACCACATCTTTTCTCAAAATTCACACGTAGTCTCACATCTACATGATAGCAATAAACATGTTGAATTTATGAACGGGTCAAGATCGGTTTACGGGTCATATAAGATGAACGGGTCGGCAACTAGGCGTCATAAACTAGAGCTGCAAGATGGGGGTAAAAGATCACAATATAACTGCACAATCCACGTTTATTATCACCATGCAATTTATCGTTTTTTATTTTTATTTTATAACTATTTGCTTAAAGTTTAATTTTAAATGTGTTTGTCTAGTTGTACCTTAAGGTAAACTGTTCACGAGCCGAGTCAAGCCGAACCGAACGGAGCTTTGCTCGTGCTTGGCTCATTTTCAAATCGAATCGAGCCTATCGGCTCGTTTACATCTGAGTTGAAAATCAAACGAGCATTTTTCGAACAGTAAATTTTCGAACAAGCAGCGAACAATTTATACAACCCAACTAATTTGTGTGTCATACGATTTATACAACATCGAATAAGGTTTAATGACTTAAAAACCAGCCACATTTCATTGCATAATATTCTCATGAATGACAATACGTTGTGGTTGACGATGAAGTTAAGGTTGTATCTGATAAGGCGAATAACATATTGCAGATAACGATGACGATGAGTGCGGGAGATGATCGAAAAAATATCTCTTAACAGCTTAAGATTTCACTTTTATGTTTAATGTAGAATTTATTATTAGGTTGATTGATCAATTATGCATAAATATAATTATATATTTGTATAAAATAGGTCAAATCTACTAGAGTGTTACGTATAAACTATATGTACATATTAATTCGATTAGAACCGAACCGAACCGAACCGAGCGGACCTTTTCTCGTGCTTGGCTCGGTTACAAACCGATCCAAGCTGATCGGCTCGTTTACAACCGAGCAAAAATTTGAATAAGCATTCGGCTCGTTTACAACCGAGCAAAAATTCGAACAAGCATTTTACGAGCAAATATTCGAACGAGCATTTTTCGAGCGACGTCGAGCGGTTTGAACAACACTGTAATACTTAGTTATATTACCTTGAGCTTGATCTATGTATGGAATTATTCTGGTTTTTTTAGTCTAAACTCATTTTGACCCGACCCATCCCAACTCAAACCCATTCTGACTCGAATCCACTATAACCAATTTTTAAATTAGTACCCGACCCAACCCGACCCGCCCGTCTTGCCAGGTATAGTTAAAACGAATATAGAGTGGTATATTCTTACTTGTATACTCTTGGCTCATGAGCTCAAGTGTCTCCTTCTTATGGCCGAAGCCTCTCCGGTTGTAGTTTTCGCTTCTGGTCAAGTTATGGCGGAAAAGCTTGGCGTCAAAATCAGTCGACGATGATGATGATGATGATGACGACGATGATGACGACGATGATGATTCTCCGGCGGAGCATCGGACGGAGATCGGACTCCGGCACCGGAAAACTCTGATGTCAGTGAGTGAAGGATCGGAGCGAGTGGAGAGAGGGGTGAGTTGAAGAGATGCCATTAAATGATGAATGATGAATGATGAATGATGAATGTGAGTGTGGAGTTTGTGTGTGTTTGTTGTGTATTTGAAGGAATTGAAGAAGAAGACGTGAGTGATTGAATTTCGTGTGTTTTGGTTTTGATATTATTTTGATTTTGGCGTTTTTTGGAATTAAATTAGTGGTGGAATTTTGCTTTGAATAACTTGAGGGTTGTTTTGTGCCACGTTAAGATGTAAGCTTCTAGAAGTTTCGTGTGTTGTATTTATGTGTAGTAAATCGTAGGGTTCGAATTTAATATCCGTTAACTAGAGATAAAGGAGTAAACCCGAGAGAAGCTGGTGAAAACATAGTAGAATGGAAACGTTACTCTCGGTTTTATTGACCATAAATTCTTGTATGGATTGAAACAAGCCTCCCGAAATTGGTACCAAAAGTTTACTTCAACTCTTTTGGCACTCAATTACAAACAATCAAAGGCGGATCATTCCATTTTTATTTGCAAGGAAGGAAATTCCTTTGTTGCCGCCCTCATTTACGTTGATGATGTCATCATTGTTGGTGATAACCCTTTAAAAACTCATGACACAAAGAGTTATCTCGACAAGAAGTTTAGCATTAAAGACCTAGGAAACTTAAAATATTTCATAGGTATTGTAACATCTCGTAATTTTTTGTTAATTAAAAGTTAACGTCGTTATTTCCTTTAAGGCTCATTATTAAATATGAAAATCATGGGTTATTTAAGCTTATTTTCTTATCATTAACCTTTAATATATAAAAGTTAATAATCAAGCTATTAAATTATATAATAATAATAAATTTTAATCATAATAGCAACAATAGTAATATTAATATTAATAATAATAATAATAGTTGTAAAAAGGCATTAAACCTAAAAAATGATTTAAAACTTAAAGTTAATTTAAGTTTAGGGGGCTTTATTGTCAATTTAGAAACTTTAAATATAAAGTTATTACATAAAATAACAAAATTTTAAATTACAGGGACCAGTTGTGTAATACCTTAAAACCCAAACCAAATTTTCCCCCCACCGCCGTAATTCCGGTCAAATCTCCGGCCAGCCACCGGCCAACTTCCAGCAAGGGTTGAACACCCGAAATTTAACCGGTTTAACCAAAGTTAACCTTTCACTTTCGATTGAGAGCTTGAATCGAACTGGTAACCACCGATAAACCGGTTGAATTGATGATTTCATTACACAACGCCTGAAACTGAAACATAATAATCGATTCATCACCAAATCCGTTGAATTGAGCCGTTTGAGTGACTGGAAACGATTGTTCAAAAACTAAGTGTGATGTTTAATTTGATTTAAACAACCATTAAATCAATTAATCATAACCGAAACTCTCAAACCAAATACGAAACCCGTTAAGGATGAAATCGTGTTAATCAAATCTATATAACAGAGGGTTAAGTTTTTAGTCGACTTTTCCAAACTCACTAAACACTCAATTGCACGTATCGAGTTTATTTTATAGCTTTCGATCATCGGTTTTTCATCGAACTTGCATCACAACCGAGGGCCCTGTTTCGACCTATCTAACCTGAAATTGTTTAAGGGCTTTGATTCGTGACTATCCTTTGAAGCTTCACATGAGTTTAATTTGGTAAACATTAACAATTCCATATCAAACGAATCCAAGCCTCGGTCGCGGATCATCTGTATATGTTCTCATCTTGTAAGCATCGATTCGGGTAATTAAGTGTGTCCACAGACTCAAAATCACATGGGGAATAAAAGCCCCAATGATGATTCCATCATCATAAACGAATTGTTGATCAATTTGTTCGATTTGTTTCTAGGGTTCAAAAGGAAATTGGGGTTTCTAGTAATTCATGCTTTTATAAATTAAAAACCATTATTTTGGCAGGCATAGGCGCCCAGCCTAATGGTAAACACATGTGACATCCGTCACCTTAAGGTCCGTCAAACAATATAATTAACCATCAATTCTTTCTTAATTATTCTTCCTCTTCTTCATGAACTCCTGTTATAGAAATCATGTTTGCTTTATTACCCTTGTGTCTGTACTTCCTTCGTGAATGTGTGCTAAACCTAAACCTTTTGTAAATTTCATCACCATTATCACCAAATATATCATCTTTAATTATAACCATTGTCATTAATAAAACCATTTTAAGTTATTAATTACCAATAAACACACTTTTAACATTAATATAACAAACACGCTTAAAGTCATTTTCAACCGAAACAAACTTTGGAAACTCGGGGGCTAAGTGCAGGGACTAAAATTGACATTTTTAAAACATTGGATGGGTATAAAAACCCCATTCCCAGCCATTTCCGTCATCTTCTACACTTTCTTCTTCTTCTTCACCTATCTTCTTCACTTTTGCACCAAAAACGCTCCATTTGGTCTCGTTTT
>BJCM01159437.1:0-10203 GCA_018326385.1 Flaveria bidentis
ATATAAATCGAATTCTTAAGGGACTCTGGGTCCGAAACGAGAACAAAATACGGGGCCCCACACTACGACATAAAATGTTTAAATTGAATAACTTGTATATAAAAATGTATATATGATGATAATTTTTATGGGAATAAACAAAACCAAAGTATTGAAGTAAATGACTTAATTTACTTATTTAAGTGAATGGAGAGGATGTCTTAGTGTTTTTGGAAGCAAAGTTCTCCATCAAGTCTTCATAATTCATGTTCTCCACTACATCGTTTTTAATAGCTATCATCATTAATCTGTTGAGTATTTATTGAGCTAAATTATTTAAAATGTTAATGAGCTATTAGATAAATTTAACGGGCTGAAATAATCACAATGTTATTGGGTTGTTAATGGATTAATTAATAGATTATAGTTTGCTTATTAAAAAAATTACATATATATATATAATTAAATTTCGGGCCTCTAAGGAGATCGGGCCCTGGGTGGTCGCCCACCTCCCCCCCCCCCTTTAGGGGCGCCCCTGCTAAAGTTAACACTACATGAAAATTGTTATATGGTCTTAAATTCATAGGGCTTTGTGGTTTGGTCTGTTAAAGGGTGCATGAGAGGTGACGTGTTTGGGTCATGCTCGAGGAACAACACACCTACCTAACGAGTGTGAGTGGGTAGCGCAAACACCTACCTAACGAGTGTGAGTGGGTAGCGCGAAGCATTTAAGGTTAGAAGTGAAAATTTGTGTATTTTATCCGAAAACTTTATACATATTGAGTCTGCCCCCTTGGTTAAGGTCCGATGACTTTTGGTGCCTCTATAAATTTGTTCAACAATATGAGTCAGTGTGTTCCATCCAAAAATTTGTTTTGTACATCTTTACTGCTATATAAACAACACTTCTATACCATGAATGGAGAATAATTAGACTAAAATCGTTGGTGAGAATCCAATGCCCAAAAAACCTAAGGGTTCCTTGAAGTTTAATGCAACATGTATTTTTATTAATCTTAAAACTACCAAACAAATGGTGCAAGTCATGTAGACATTTTATGGGGTGTTACAATCCAATTCCAAGAAGATCATGCCGACTCGGATTTTGGTTTGGGAGTGGTGTGGCATTCATCAAACGACTTGGATGATAGCCTAGCGAGTTTCGATGCTCAATGCTTATATGATCTAAATGAGGACACATTACGTGTTGAAGTATTATGATGCCTTGTTGGAACTAAGGAAAAAGAGTCCAAACTTCCCATAGCGCCCATCAACGGAAGCTTGGAGGGTGAATTGAACAATTTAATGCCTACCAAAATGAGAAGATCGACTTGAAGAAGGATAAACAAAAGCGTGACCGCTTCAAAATTCTCGCTCAATACGTCGATCATTTAACGAGAGGGAACGTCAATTGGCTGAGGAAATGAGGAAAGAAATTAGGGGAAACACGAGCTTTCTTAATTTACATTTTTTTCATTTTATGTTTATGTTTATGTTTTTTCATTTTATATTTTATTTATGTAATGTTTTAAAAAAACTAAAATAATTTATAATATGTTCACTCATTAACCATACCACTCACAATTGAGTAGCACTAAGCGAAAGAGATGGGTGAGGTAACACCTAAGTGACCGTCACTTTTTGCTCAACCTTACTAATTACGCAGAGCCTTAATCGTGACAAGACCAATGCATATGGTTGTGGGTAATTTAGCCGGTTAGAATTCGTCGGTAATGTTGTAAAGGAGTAAGGAGGGATCGTTGAGCACTTACAAAGTAACATGATGGTGTTTGCCGCACTTTTAATGTCTAAGTTTAAAAAGTTGTATGTTTGGGTTACATGATTAAGCGCAAGACCAAGAATCAACGATCTCGTGCTTCCAACATCAGACTAGTTAAATCATATTGAATGAACTTGTTGATTTTGCATTAAAGATGTTAGTGGCTGAAGTTAGAGATAAAGTGATATTCTGTTGATGATAGTGATGAGTAGATTTTAGATTTTGTTTTATTCGAGGGTTAAATTTTGGATGGACGAAGATACTCTCATATAGGATTCAAGTCAAGGGTCTTTTAATAGCCCTAGTTGACGTTGTCAGTCTGCTGGACTCGAGGTAGTAAAATCAAAAAGTAGAGTACAAATCAAGATTTTGAAGCTTAGGACTCAAATGGTTAAAAATATGCAAATCAAGTATGTAGTTTTTAAATTTTGAAACTCAATGTGGTTCTATGCCTAACCACAGACTATTTGTGTAACCAACACAATCTGATTACATAAATATATGTAAGAAGATGACGACAACATCAATTTGTGCTCCTAAATTGACACCCAGATCGAAAGTATAATCCAACATGTTCATCATATCATACAGCCGTCATATAATGTCAAATCAAGCCTTCATAACATATATAACTCCCATCCGTAGGACAAAATACAATTATACATGTCATATAGCTTTATTAGTGGCCACATAAGTTATTTGAATTTCTATGTTCGTCAAAACACCATATGGGTCGTTTGATTTGACAAACACAATACACTTCATACAGCCCATATGACCATATTCCGCTTTCCATACGACCGTATGTCTCTTTTCTGTAGGTCATACAACCATATGGACTATGCATCTCATATCAAGCATGAATGATGACTGCATAGTATGCCAGTGGTGTTTGTTTAGTTGCAGCCTATTTAAAGTAAATTGTATTGAAAAATGAAACACATGTTGAAATCATACTTATATTCACAGATCCACTGATAACAAAGTCAACAAATCATAACATAGAGTCATAGACAGTAACAAAAGAACAACTAGCCTAAAATAAGTAATTCAAGATCATACTCCAATCCCACGATTACAATCCATACAACTTAAAAGTTTTGCAGCATCACAGATCCACTCATTACTCAGAAAAGCATGAAATAACATCTCTTTTCAGCAAAACAAGTCATCAATCAATCAACATTCAATTTTCAAAACTTCTCTCAGCAATTATATCAAATCCGCCACGTTCATTGGCATTTCATCGATCTGGGTACTGTAGTACTGCTCTATGTCTCTTAAAATTTTGATATCATCAGTTTTCACAAAGTTTATAGCAACACCCTGCAAAACATTTCAAAACAAGAGAGATTTCAGATTAAGTTTGGTTCTAGAAAATATATTTAAAGAAATAATCCGAAGCTAACTGATAAATGGCACAAGAATAAAATTCTACATTCTATATTACCAGTTTACCACAAAACATAAAAATAAATAAAAATTATTGGAATCTCCACATCATATTGGATTAAACCATTATCTTGGATCATAGAAAACTTTGTTTTATTAGCGTAATTTTTTAAGTAATCCATTATGGAAATCAGAATAATGTTTAAAAAGATAACAAAAAATAATAATTCTTATTACCTTTCGTCCAAAACGACCAGATCGACCAATACGATGAATATAAAGTTCTCGATTATTTGGGAGGTCATAGTTAATGACCAGAGAAACCTGTAAAACACAGGTAATAAAATATCATATTTTAATGATAGGAAATAAACTTCAACAGATGCTTTGTGAGTTTTTAGTCTTTTACTTAGGTAGTGTAAATTTAACATAGTAAAATGAGATAATAAGGTAAAGGTGTTGACAAACCTGTTGAACATCCAATCCCCTAGCCCATACGTCTGTGGTAATCAAGACACGAGTAACACCAGATCGGAACTCTTCCATAATTGCATCTCTCTCTTTCTGAGGCATGTCTCCATGCATTGCTGATACAGTGAAGTTATTCTCACGCATCTTTTCAGTTAACCAATCAACCTACACACGTACAAAGGGAGGCAAGGTTAAGTTCAACCCCAAATAATACCAAAAGATTATATGCTCTGACTCTTCTAAATATCCCCACTGCTTAATGCTAGCTCGATTAACTGTTGAAGTAATCTTGAAGTAAAGAGGTATCTTAACTGCCACTTATCACAAAATTCGACCAAATTTTCACGCTTCACTGTTTTGACAAAAGATTAAAGCTTTAACATGAGATTAAACAAAATTCTTGCAGTTTATTAACATTAGACTTTCACCAAATGTTGAGCTTTATCATAATATTATACCAAATTCTCAAGCGTCATCATGATTCTTAAACTTTCTTATAACCAATTAAATTCTTATTAATATTATTTGGGAAATTGGGTGTGTTATACAAAAGGCTAGTAGGCCTTATTAATGCTATAGTCTAAAATATTTAATGAGGCTCTAATAAGATATTTACTAAGGTTTTGGGTGGGGGTCAAAGAAAATACCCTAACCCAACAAAGAATTGATCACCAGAGTAAAGATTTGATTCCAGCTGAACTTGGATGACCCAAATTAGATGGACCTGATATTATTGAAACGGTAAGGTTTCTAGGTTGACTCGACTTGCACATACCTTCAACTAAATGAATATAACTAAAAGAGGTGGGCCCAAGCCTACAATATTTTTCCAAGGTAAAAGTAATATAAGACATCAACCGTGACCTATATGAAAATCTCGAAACAAGGCAGGAGAAATTTATATTAATACTTTGTAATTTGTATACTAATCCATTTTTCCATAACCTAGCAGCTTGTAAGTTAAAGTCCAAAAGGGTTATGCACTACAAAGGTGGTTTCCTATTATCACCATATACTAAATACAAAACAAATTCCATGATATACAAAATAAGAAAAATGACAACTACGTAATTACCTTTCGCTTGGTGTTACAAAAAATTACAGCCTGGGTAATTGTAAGAGTATCGTATAGATCACAGAGAGTATCAAACTTCCAATTTTCCCTTTCTACCGCAACAAAGAATTGTTTTATTCCCTGCCATGTTAAATTTAGTAAATTAAATTATAAGACATTTTGGCAGAAAGAACAAATCTCAAAGCAAGATATGTCATACCTCAAGAGTCAATTCATCACGTTTTACAAGGATTCGAACAGGATCAGTCATGAATTTGCTGGTCATCTCCAGTATTTCATTAGGAAGGGTAGCAGACACCAATACGACCTGCAATGTTGATGCATATTATTAAGATGAAAATGACTCAATTGTGATCCTATGCAACTATCCCTAAGCAGAAAGTCAGAGGCTAGACTCCAATTGATCAAATAAAGATACTTGACATATAGAGAAAGATAAAGGCAAAACATGCTTACATGAATATTCAGAATAAAATGTAACTGTTAAACCAACATCCAGATTATTGCAATAGTAGTTGTGTTATTGCTATCAGTAGTTTCAAGTGATTAACATAACATAATAGAATATAAAAATCAAAAGTTTGCAATCTCATATGAGTTAATAGGACTCTAAAACTAGTGTACATAGTCACAAAACACATATCCGAATGCCTTTTTTTTCTATTAATTTCTTTGACACTTTGAACCCTTCATGATAACCTCTAAAATATATACTTATCATGTTGATACATTTGAATATCACATAGAATATAAGTAATGTTATATTCATGCCATACAACAGGTTCTGCCCATTTCTGTTAACAGCCCTAGTTCAAATGCAACCTACAACGTAGTGTATTCTGTTTGTACCATGGAATAGTATGGGAGACACACACACACAAACACACATATATATATATATATAGAGAGAGAGAGAGAACCTGAAGCTCTGGTGGAAGGTATCGATAAACATCATAAATTTGATCCTTAAAACCTCTGCTCAACATTTCATCGGATTCATCCTGTTGAAATTTAAGATATTCACACACATCAATTGACGACTTACATTAAAACAGAACCTATCAAAATTCAAAAGTATCAATACTAGCCAGAAATTAAAAAAAATGAAAATAAAAAACTCACAAGAATTAGCAATTTAATGGCTCTAGTTCGCAGAGTTCTTCTCTTGATCATGTCACAGACTCTGCCAGGTGTTCCAGAAACAACATGAACTCCATTTTCCAACTTTCTAATGTCCTCCCCGACACTCTTTCCACCAATGCACGCATGAGCTTGTATACTGATGAAATCACCAATTGCCAGTATTTGTTTCTCAGTTTGAGCTGCAAGCTCTCTTGTAGGTGACAAAATCAAAGCTTGGACCCTGTAAATGAGAACGAGAAATTGGTAAATTAAACTATAAAACTAAGAAAAAAAATGTAAAAAAATAATCAAATTCGTAATGATGGAAACAACCACCAAGAAAAAAAAAGCATAAACCAATTAACCAAGCATGAAAAAACAGAAACTAGTAAACATCACCACTGTTAACCACAAGTGAGCAAAGCCTACAAAATTTATCTTAAATGACAAAACATCCATAAATCAAACTAAGTAGAGTAAGTGATTAGTTGAATTAACTCCTACACATTCAAATTAAACCAACAAACGAAAGGGGATATAGCTACAGTTACTTTTCAAATCAATTAGCAAAAACTAGCAATTAAACAAACAAATATGTAAACAAAACAACATACTCTCTCGAAGAGGTGTCAACAATCTGACACACCGTAAGCGCAATCATGGAGGTCTTTCCGGTACCAGATTGAGCCTGAGCAATAACATCACGACCTTCAATAATCGGCCGTACAGCTCTCTGTTGAATCGCCGATGGTTTCTCAAACCCGTGTTGGTAAATCCCACGGAGGAGATCGTCTTTGATTCCCATCTGATCAAAGCTCATGATTGGCTCCACCCCTCGCGACGTTTCGAACACCAGCTTCTCGTCGTCCACCGTCGTGTTCCGCCGCCCCCGGTTCGCCGGCACCACCGACGTTCCCGCCATCGGAGATTCGTGATTCTTGTGGCTCGTGTTTCAGATTTCGATTGTGTTAGGGTTCGTATGTGAAGAGGCAATTGAAGCCCTTTAACGTGAGGAGGGTGTATTTAGGGTTTATCTTGGATTAGGTTATATTTTGCATTTTGCCCCTTTTACGTTTCATCAAAAGGAAAAATTTATATTTCAGAAAATCAAATCACAATCTAAATAAAAATCTTAAATAATGCGTGTTATTTTTTTTATTTCTTCTCAGCTTATCCTTCCCGGTTCTTATTCTTCGTAATTATACAAAATTATTATTAAGTCTCTTGTGTTACGCAGAAAAGCATAAAAACATATCAAATTAAATTAAATGGAAGTTAAATAAATAGTATTTTTATTGTTTTTTAAGGATTAAAATAAATTAAATTTCTAACTAATGTATTTGATTTTTCAAAATTTGACCCAAACGAATTCGGATTTGGGTTTCTATTTTCCAAAATAGACAGATGTTACAGTCTCTCCAACTTTAGAAAATTTTATCCCGAAATTTAATCACGAGAAAACTAATTTCAAGGTTATTTGAAAACTTAAATTTCATTTTGTGTTTGCAAGGAAACTTTTGGGAGTGTTTAATTTCAATAAGTTTAATTATGATATTTTGTTACACTTAAGTTTGTTTAATTTCATGAGGTTTCATATGTTTCTTGACAAGGTGAATAGATCATCAATTTGTTTAGACCTTTTGGTTGACAAGCTTTTGTATTTTAGACGGTACATGACAACTAAGAAAGTTTTGTCATGAGTGAAGCACCAAGTATTAGATCAATAAGAGAGTCGACTTGACGAACACGAGAAATATTCTTAAGACACTTTTCGAGGAGATATGAATTCATAAGAGCTCCTCAAAGTAAATAACTTCGATATGGTTCTTAGATGATCGATTCTTGTTTACTATGTCATTGAGGTTTCAAAGTTACATTAGTTTGTTAAGATTAATGGTTCAGTTCGGAATAAGAGTATCATTGAAATGAGTTTCAGATTAAGTGCGGTTTTGAGGGGAAGGCGTTTAGAAAGATTTTCAAGGGTCATTAAGAAAAATGGGATAATGAGTATTAAGTTTCAATGGTACAAAATCAATGATAAAACAATTCAAAATAACAAGATGTTTTGAGTGTAACGTTCGGTTTACAAACCAAAATATTACGTTGACTTATCAAAGTATTAGGTCAACTACAACCTTAATGAATACATGCGTACCTATAAGCGGACACTCACCCCAAGGTTTCCCAGGTATGGTAAATAGATCCATCGGTTGATTTGGATTTATATGAATACCTTGCCTAGACAGAACATCTCGAGATACAGGCATCACGCTCTTCCAGCATACATGTTTCAAGTTATAGGACATAGATTTTGACGAGACTTGAAAACCACGAATAAATATTCAAAGCTCATTTTGAAAACCATTTGATTTAGGTATATAATGCCTTAGAATATGATTTAAGGTTTGTGTGTACATTGATAAGATTCAAAGTATAAGAATAAGCATATAAGGCATATAATCACATAATTAAGTATAAACACATAAGACAGATAAAATCTTATCTAAGCATATAAAATACATGAGAGGACTCATGTGTAAGGGTACTTAGTTATAGTCTAGGTCATTCCTTTTCTAATAACCTAATTCCCTATAACCATGGCTCTGATACCAATCTGTCACACCCCGACCGACGGTGAAATCATCGAGGAGGACGAATGTGAAACGATTGTTCATATCACATGAAACTAAATAAGTTGCAATAATATTAATTATCATTTTTATTGAACATTACAAGACAATAAAGTAAATACAACACAAACAAGATACACACAACAACATAAGACTTTCATTTAACTAAATTCAAGTCCTATATCAGCACGAATAGATCTCCAAGTATCAAACCTGAAACATGTTAAAAATAAAAGATCAACTTTAAAAGTTGGTGAGTTCCCATGGGTTAAACACACTCGCACACACACACATACACACACACACATACACACACACACACGCACATATATATATATATATAAAGGTTTACAAGTAGCAATTCATGTCAATGGTTATGAGTTAGCAAGTTTATAGAACACATATAGTTACAACCAAACCTCGACTTTATTACAAATTTATAAGATTGGCTAAGTGTACTTGGTTCCCATGATGAACAAGCATACGTCATCAGGAGCCGACAATACATCGGCTTTAGCACCAAATAGGCTTGTCAGGCCCAAAGATCTAAGACGTCGCAAGGCTAGCAATAGTTAATGATTGTAAACAAAATATGTATCTTATATAAGACTTACAATAACACAAATAATCATGACAAATAAAAGTAAAAATGAATTGCATGTGCATTTATAAGTATCAAGATGTTTACAAGTGTAAGTTTATAAGGTTAACATGTTTCACCCCAAAAGGTATGAAATAAAGTAAAAAGGGGCATAGAGAACTCACTTGGGAAACTCAAAATAATAGTGATGGTTGTAGAATATATAAGAAAGCTTAGATGTTCAAGAGTCAAAGGTGATGTCCTAAATGATAAAAAGAAACAATAACTTGAGGTTGGAATCTATTACAAGAAATTAGGGTGTTTAGAGAATGCTAAAAAGCGAAAGATAGATTGAAAAAGGATTATTGCATCAATTTTAAATTATGGACAAAATGTTTGATATATGTTTGAACAGGTTTTAAAAATAGCAAAAGGTTTCATAAAATTATAAAAATTTATAGTTGACTAGTTAAAAGTCTTCTGGACAACTTTCATTCAGAAACATTTTTATGAAAAGATCCGTAAATAGGTCAAAACAGCAGCACAAGACAGAATATGTTGAAATGTGCACTTATCTTGTGAAGGCTATTGTTGAGTTGTCCGATTGATTTTGAAGGCGTATAAACTATCTTTGAAAAGGTAATTCAATGAACTTGATATTGGAGTCTGGATTTACTTAAATTTAGTTTGTTATGATCAAGTTATGGTCGGTTGAAGTAAGATTATATTCTGCCAGAATTGTAGTAAGGCACTTATGTGCACTTTTAAAATCGTTAAAGCATGAAACGTGTTAGAACATTTTATTATGTCAATATATGGTATATTAGTCTTCATTTGAGGGGTTGTTTGTTTTTTCTACAAGAAAACGTCTGCAGTCTGCGAACCACATTTGCAGCAGAAGAGGTTGATTAAACGTCTACAGTCTGCAAGAAAAGACTGTTTGTTTTTAACATCTGCAATGTTGTTATTATTATTATTATTATTATTACTATTACTATTACTATTACTATTACTATTACTATTACTATTACTATTACTATTACTATTACTATTACTATTACTATTACTATTACTATTACTATTACTATTACTATTACTATTACTATTACTATTACTATTACTATTACTATTACTATTACTATTACTATTACTATTACTATTACTATTACTATTA
>BJCM01159441.1:0-20533 GCA_018326385.1 Flaveria bidentis
AATAAATAAAATAAGTTAAGGGGTTAAAATTAAAACTTATTGAATTTACTTCCACTCATCTCCCCAACTACTTACATTAATGTCCACTATTTTCATCTATAAATACTAACCCAAATCCATTCCTAATCACTTTCATCACTCTAAACTCTCTCTAAACTCTCTCAATCCATCCAAGAACTCCATCTTTTTGCAAGAAATATTCAAGAACAACTTGTGAGTTTTTATTTAATTATTTATTTATACTTTTTTTCTTACTTTCTTCTTTATTTTCTTTACCACTTGGAATAACCTCTAGGACATAACCACTTAGTCACCAATGTGACACAAGTATGGTAAACCCCCATTTTTGAGGTCCAAGTTGGAAATATTATACTTGATTCTTTCATACATGTTTTCTTGTCTTATTTTTAAACCTTTTACATACTAAACCAAGTCACCAACAACTTTAATGTTAAAAGGATTGTGTTGAAGTTACATTTTTGAAATTTTAAGACTTTTACACTCTATTCTTTCATTTTTACAAAACACTAAGTGATCTACAAATCAAGAAATGGATGAAACCAAACCGAGCCTCTAACCAATGTTGAAAGGCTTGTGTTATGGTATGAAATGGTGATGTTGAAACTTGGTTCTACAACTAATTTATCCACCATACCCCACTTGAACACTTAGTCAAACTAGTTAGTTTACTTTCATACTTTCATTTATGTACTCATGACCATCCGAATCACCCCTAAGTGGAGATTTTGTGCAATGGTGATAATTTTCAAGAACACACAAACTACAGGACTCAGATCAAACATCTCATTACTAAGTTAATTAAATGTTAGGCTGAGTTTGTGATTAGCAAATCCAGGATAGAAAAATGTGTTCTTGAAGAAGAGACCTTTAAGAACATGATATCCTCATCCTTGTAGGCAAAAGTTTGTTATCAGAATAGGGAGGGACTAGGATCTACTAAGGGGTTGTTTGATTTTGGTTGACCCGCCTGACTGGCTGACTCGATCAGATGATTAGTGTGTTTGATGTGGTCATGTTGTTATCTGACCGGGTCCGTGGGTTCTGACGCAGACCCTAAATCAAAACATGTTGACCTGGAAAAGGGGTGTTGCCCCTCCCTTTCCCCGTCTCCCCTCAGCCAAACTCCCCTCAGTTGTCTCCCCTTCGCTGGTCGCATCCCATCTCCTCGACCAATCCCCCCACCTGCGCGACCCCTCCTTAGAAAATCCCCCACCTACGATCACCTCTTGGTTTCCCCACCTGTGTGAGCCCCTCCTCGCCCGATCCCCTCTAAGGTCTCCCCTTCGCCTGCACGATCCCCTTCCCGGCCAATCCCCCCACTTGTGATCGTGATGATGACCCAGATGAATCGAACAAAGGAGATTTGGGAGATTGGGGATGATGAGATATGGGATATTTGTGATGCAAAGGGGTGGAGATGGAGAGAGAGGGTGTGAAGGTGATTATTAAAGTTTTAATCCTTTATTTGTTTTTTTATTTTTAACAATGTATGAATTTTAGAAATATATAAATTATATTATATATTTTTATCATTAGCAGAGTCACGAATCAAACAACCAAGTTTCAATAAGATGCAGACTCAGTTAGAACTTTTAAATGAGTCAGCTTCTAACTAAGTTAGTTTTATTGAGTCGGTGTAATCAAATAGCCCCTAAGATAGCTCTTCCACACATTCTTCTACCTATAAGGTCTCCAAGGTGTGGAACTTGTAAAGATGAGCTTCCCCTAATAGACTCCATTAATGACGAGGATGATGAGGAGATTGTAAAGGATGAATTTGAGAGGATGAGGAAGATCATCCTAAAAAGGGTCACTATTCTCCTGAGGATAGGAAAGAATTTGGGATTACCAAGTCCAAGAGAAAGAACCTGATCAAAGCAACCAATAGAAGATCTAAGAAAGCTCAAGATATAAAGGATACTTTTAACTCTAAGCAGAAACAAGTGTTTTCTCTGTAGGATTTAAAGTGATGAAGACTGAAGACTCAACTATGAACTCTAGTACCAGGAGTTCTAGTTCATGTCCAACTCCTCCCAATGAAGAAGAGAAAGCTGATCAGCTATGTACCACTGCTACATAGCCTTAACCATCCAGTTCTAAAAGAAAGGCTCACCCTAAGAAGCTTGCGGCATCATCTATGAAGATGAAGATGGAGATTGAAAGTGATCAACCTCAGCTTTCTTCTCAAAAGAAGACTATTAGAAGGAAGCAAATTGATTGCATCATGTGTGATAGTACTTCTGCTCTTGCTAAGGATTGCCTCCACAATCATAAAGTACCATCCACCTGATCAAGAAGAAAACTTCTAGAAAAATAAAAGAAGAAGGTAGCTTAAAAGGAAAGCCTTTTCCTTTCGGAAGCTCCAAAGTGAAGAAGAAGACAAGTGAAAACTTGCCTTCGGAAGAAAAGTTGGTCTTGGAAGAAAGGAATGCTTCTAAAGTACTGTAGAATGCTAAAGTGAAAGCAAGATCTTTCGAAGCTCTAGTCTTCAAAACTTACAAAGTTGTTAAAACTTTTGAAGTATTGAAGTTCAAGTCTAATCTTTTAAAGATGGTGTGGAAGATAACGGAAGACCATGTTATTGAAAGTTCTTCATCAACAATAGCTGATGATCCTCAGAGCTTGAATATTGGATAAATTATTGTTGCATTATCTTTAACTCACTTTGACAAGCCCAAGACCAACAATGCTTGGGTTTCCAAATGTAACTAAGCATCTCTTTTTATGCAGAAATAGCTAAAGACAAAGAGGAATGTAGGGATCATTGATAGTGGTTGTTCGATACATACAACAGGAAATGGCTCTTTGATTTAAAACTATGAGAAAATTGATGGAGGTTTAGTTGCTTTTGGAGGGGATGTTGGTGGTTACATTGCTGGTGGTTACAATACTAGAAGGAGCAGGGTCACAAATGGTAAGCTCAGCATTGAAAATGTAAACTTTGTCAAGGATCTTGGGTACAATCTACTAAAGTGTATCCTACTTTTATGATTAGAGACATAACATGCTCGTCACTAAGCATGAGTGCATTGTTTTGAAGCCTGGGATGGTCATTCCTTAAGAGCATATCTTGCTTAAAGCCCCTAGAAATAGGAACATGTACAAGATGGATTTGTAGGAAACATTTCCGTTAGCAGAAGTTTCTTGCTTTCTATTTAATACAAATAGTGATGAGTATTTCCTCTAGTATAAAAGAATGTGTCATGTAAACTTTAAAAACATGAATAAATTAACTAAGAATGATTTGGTAACTGGAATGCCAAAGAAAGAGTTTACAAGTGATAACCATTGTGTGGCATGCCTGAAAAGGAAGCAACACAAGGTGTCTCACAAGCTAAAAGAAAGAAACTCCATCACTACTCCCCTACACTTATTACATATGGATCTTTTTGCCCCCCGCCAGTGTGATAAGTCTAGGAAGGACAACACTTGGGTCTTCTTCCTTAGAACTAAGGATGAGTCTCCTAAGATCTTGAAGAACTTCATTCTGAAAATTAAGAATCAATGTCATCACAAGGTCAAAACCATTAGATATGATCAAGGAATAGAATTTAAGAACCAAATTATTGACACATTTTGTGATGAAAAGGGTATTACAAGACAATATAGTGATCCCATGACTCCTCAACAAAATAGTGTTGCTAAGAGGATAAACAAGAGACTTATTGAAGCTGCAAATACCATGTTATTTGACTCTAAACTACCCATCATCTTCTGGGCAGAAGCAGTCAACCCTATCTGTCATGTGCAAAACAAAGTGGTAGTAGTCAAGACTCATGGTATGACTATTATGAGTTGTGGCACAAAAGAACACCTTTCATTCATTTCTTTAGATCATTTGGATGTTTGTGCACCATCTTGAATACCAAAGATCAAGTAGTCAAATTTGCTGAGAAATCAGATAATGGACACTTTATCTCATACTATCCCAAGCTAAGGCTTATAGAGTATAGAATCTTAGAACTAGAGTAGTTGAGGAGTCAGCCAACATGGCCTTCAATGAGCACACTCCTAGTGTGAAAGGTTCTAGTCCTGATTGGTTGTTTGATCTTGATTTAGTTACCAACTATTTTAGATAATCTTATGAGAATGTTTTAGGATCTACAGGTAACTTATCAAAAAGAGATCAAAACCAAAGATTTGAGCTAAGAAGACCAACCAAGAATACTACTTCAGCTCTAGTGGTAACTAACCCTGTAGTTGGAGATCATATCAGCATAACCATCACAAATTCAGCAGATGCATCTGAGCTGCCTACAAATTCTAGTTCGAAGGCATAAAAATCAAATGAATGAACTTCAAATGTAGGAGGCAACGGAGCTAGTGACAGTTATAAAGAATTTCTTGTTGTTGTTAACCACTCCATTGAAGACAACATCAATGATGTCACCCACTCATTGGATCAAGCTGCTCTTGATAAATGTGCTCATGATGTGGTGGGTGATACTTCATTGCCATATCTAAATCTTTCAAACTTGGATTTCTCCAATCAACATGTTGTGATCCCTCAACTCAGAATCGACAAGTCACACCCCATCACAAACATCATTAGAGATGTTAACATAGGGGTGAGAACAAGATGACAAACCCCTACAAAAATGTTTATCTATACACTTGCTTCTTGTCACAAATAGAGCCAAAGAAAGTTGATAAGGATTTGAAGGATGCAAGTTGGGTTGAAGCATTGCAAGAGGAGTTGCTTCAATTCAAAATATAAAAGCTTTGGAACCTATGTTCTCTTCCTTAAGGGAATACTACCATAGGAACCAAGTGGGTTTTTAGAAACAATAAGAATGATAGAGGACTTGTCATCAAGAAAAAGGCCAGACTAGTTGTTTCAAGATACACACAAGAAGAGGGAATTGATAGCACAAATGTTTTTGCTCCTGTGGCAAAACTTGAAGTTGCTAGGATATTCCTTGCTTTTGCTGCATCTAAGGATTTCAAGGTCTACCAACTTGATGTCAAGTGGGCTTTCTTATATAGGGTGATTGATGAGGAGGTGTATATTATACAACCACCTGACTTTGTAGACCCAGATCATCCTGATTATTTCTGCAAGCTTAATCTAGCTCTTTATGGGTTGCACTAAGATCCAAGGAAGTGTATGAAACACTAGCTTAGTATCTATGTTAACATGGCTACAAGAGGGGTACTATATATGGAACACTCATCATCAAGGGAATAGGAAATGACTTGAAGTTGGCTTAAGTATATGTAGATGACATTATCTTTGGGTTAACTACTCCAAATCTCTATAAAGACTTTGAGAGGCTGATGAAGAATAGATTTGAAATAAGTGTCATGGGGTAACTAAATTTTTTCTATGAATTCAAGTGAAGCAAGTTAAAATCGACATCTTCATAAGTCAGTCAAAGTATGTACAAGACATACTTACAAATTCAACATTGCTGAATGTAAGGTTGCAAAGAAACCTATAGCTAGCAACCACTCACTTGGACCTGATCTTGAGGGGGAGTGTGTGGATGAACACCTTTATAAGGATATGATTAGGTCTTTTATGTTTCTCATAGCCAACAGGCCTGATGATGCAGTCAAAACTAGAGAGATAGATAATTGAACCTGTTGATTCAACGAGAATACCAGGAACAATCCTTCTAACTATCATTGATTCACAAAGAATACCAATAATCAGGATTACACTAACACACACGATGATAGAGAGAAAACAGATTTTTTTATAAACTTCAATAATCCTTTCACCCATCTCTTACAAACATATAAAGAAACAAAGCAAAAGTCGAGTGAGCCACAAAACATAAACGGGCCGAAACTGGGCCAAATGTAAAGTTCAACAAAATGTAAAAATAAGACAAAAATGTAAATAACTCATAAAATAAGCCGTTTTGGGGCCGAAACAATGACCTAAACCGCCTTGTGAAAACGGGCTCCTCGTTCCGACGGTCGTTTTGACTGGTCACAGGCCTAAAACAGAGACTTCTAGCCCAAGTTATGATCGTTTTAGTGAAGCCCCTTTTGATAAGTGATCTTGGACCTCCAAAAAGGCTAAAGCTTGCTCATCCACACTTGGGCCCACATCACCTGATATCATGTTTGCCACAGGTATTTGTGTAAGATATCAAGTTAACCTAAAATATCACATCTGGTTCTTGTCAAGAGAATATTTAGATATCTCGTGCTCTAGAACTAGGCCTTTGGTAACCAAAGAAATCTGACTTCAATCTATATGCTTATACAGATAGTGACTATGGTGGCTTTAACATGACTGCCAAGTCTACATCTGAGGGACGTCAAATTATGGGTGGAAGGATAGTCTCATGGTAATACAAGAAACAATCATGTGTTTCTACATTAACTCCTGAAGCTGAATACATTGTTGTTGCTAGCTGTTGTACTCAAGTGCTTTGGATTTAGAATCAAATGTTGGGCTATGTATTCAACTTCAAGAAGACTCCAGTCCCCATAGACAACAATACTACTTTCTTTATCACAAAGAATCCTGTGTAGCACCCAAGGACAAAACATATCAATATCAGATATCATTTGATTAGAGATAATTTTGAAAAGGGATTAATTAAACTAGTCAAAGTTAACACAAATGTATAATATGCTGATCTATTCACTAAAACATTTGATGAACTGAGATTCAAATATCTTGTATCAGCTATTAGGATGATTAAGTTTGAGTAGATTTTCTTAAACATAACTTAAGATCATTTCTAAAATATGTGTGTCCTAAGTTGTCTATATTATCACCTCCATAAGTCAATTTACTTTGCAAGAAAAACTTTTCAATTGATAATCCTTAGAATTTTGGAAATTTTAGACATCTTTACTATTGAAAGAAAATTAAGTTATCTTCGGAAGAATATTATGTCTTCAAAAAAAATAACTACTTCACATTTACCTTTGAAAGATAAATAGATATCTCTTTCAAAGGTTAAATATGATTCTATGTAGTTATATGATTTTAAAGAAGAATTTTCTTCCGAAAGCAATTGAGTATAGAAAAATTGATTCCTTTGCCAACAAAACTTCCTAGTCTTAATCTCTTCCAAAACCAAATATGTATCAGAAGTGAAAATAATCAATGTAATTTTTCTTCCGAAGCAAAATTTTCGTAATTCTTGGGAATATCTTCAGAAGTCAAAATTGGATTTGGAAGTTCTTTTATAAAACTTCCAAAGACAAATTACCTTCGAGATATTTTAGACTACTAAGAAAACTACCATTTTAGGACCTTTTTCAGAGGGGTGACCATTATCTAGATTTCAAAGTTTATCCATTTGCATTAACTTTCTCTTAAATCCATTTCATAAATATTCACTCAACGGTTCCCCCTCTTTCGTTATCTTCTTCATCTGCAAAATTCTCTAACCTAAATTCACCCATAAACTTTCTTTGTTCTTATCTTCCTTCACCACAAAGCTACCTTAAAATGGCTAACCTTGATCGCAAAAACCAACCCAATTTTTCCATGAGTTTACACAGGCAACACAATCAGGTTGCTCTGTTGAACTCTGGAAAAGATCCTTGCTTCTCAGAGGTTTGCCGCTTTTTGACCTTATCCAACTACTTCACCTCCCTCACCATAGATTCTCCACTATATGAGGATCAGCTATTGGAGTTTTGAAGGACCTGCCAAGAGGTAACCATGGATGGGGAGAAGGTACTATCTGCCATAGTGCAGGGGAGAACAATCTTCATCACTCCAGCCTCCATAAACACACATCTTACGTTGGATGATGCAGAATGTGATGTCTTTCCCAAAATCTGTTGTTTATTACTCGTTTAGGTAGGTGGACTACGAAGGTGATTACTCTTTAAGAACCTTCAGGAATAGAATATCTCCTAACATTGGAAGTACCTCATCCACGTTGTCATCCATAGTTAATTCAACAAGCATGGAGGATAGGGACCAAATTCCTAAAGACCTTTCCATTTCTCAACCACCCAAATAACCTAAAATAACCATCACCTACACCAAAAAACCAAACAAACCCCTACACAAGCTACTCTAGTTGTGAAGGCCTCATATCATCACCCATGTAGAAGGAAGTGGACACTAGAGCTCCCACTTCCCCTGAGAAGCAAACCAATCCCATCTCTTCAAGGATTAGTGTTGAGGTTCCTCATGCTTAGCCTGATGAACTCACAACCCTAATGGCAGTAACTCTTCACACAGGGTCTCAAAACTCTAATGAACATCCTTCATGGGATAGTTACCATCTCTAGCCTCTAGATCTTAACCAACCCATACCCAACCTTGAATTCTATGATGAAGACATGAGATTTAGTGAGTACCATTAGTCTCTTTTCTCCACCTATGCTCAAGGAGAGATGAGTGCTCCTGACTCACCTATGTCTAGCCCACATCATCCACCCACAACTGAGGTGGATATTTCTGAATCTATTCAGGAGGTCCATATGGAAGAGGTTGTTACTTTCAGCAAGTGATTACATTCTTAAGACCTCAACCATGGAAACCCATGCCATTGGCACTTCACTTGAAGTGTCATGGTGTAGGGGAAATCCAATAACCAAGACTATAGTGTTGGTGATGAGGAAAAAGACTTTGGTCATATTCTCTCATCCCCCTATGATGCTTCTGATGAAGATAAGGGGAGTTTGAGACTAAAGGTTCAAAAACTAACCTTTAAGGAGCACTCAAGTAGGAACACAAGAACCTATGGAGATGATATACTTAACCTCCAGCTCACCTATGCAAAAAGGTGATGCTACCAAAAAGAGGGAGAAAGTCCAAGCAATCATAGAACTTGGGAGTTCTTCTTAGAGCATGGACATTGAGGATTCACCACCCTTTCTTGCAATTGTCCATACTCAGCAACCTCCTCAAGTCCATATTAATGTGGACTCACTCATACAAAGTCTATTTAAGGAGGGTATTCCAAGATATGCCTACTCCATCTTATCACTTTGAGAATCCACTTATGGGATAGAGGTATGACACTGATAGAAGAGCTCTGGTAACCCTAGATCTCAAGGGCAACAGGAAATCTTTAACTTCTCTAACCTGAGATTCTATGAGATCACCTATCTGATTAATCTTCCACTTGCCAATCCAAGTCAAAATAGGCAAGCTGCAAGATTAGGAGATAGGATTCAAGATAGGGTGCTAGAAGAATTCAAGCTAAGATCCAAACTATATAGGTAGAGGCTAGCAGGTAAGACTATTAGTCAACTATATATTGAAGTGGACCCCAAGATTAGTTTTGAGGGGAAACCTTGACTAAAGGCCTAGTAGTTGAGCTTGTGAACCTTGAGACAAGAACATCTTTAGCACCCATTACCCTAATTGAGGCACCAGCTGGTGAAGGTGCTTCATAACATGTCTCAAGCCAAAGCTTGACTACTCAACCAAACGATGAAGACCAAAGCTCTCTCCACCCTAAGTCACCAAGGTCTGTGAGTGACATAGGGAAAAGGAAATTGGCTCTTGAGGAGATTGAGGAAGAGAGAGAGCGTGGAAAAGGAATCTAATGGAAGAGAGTTCAAAAAGGTCCCCAGGCTTCATGGAAGCTGCAATCAGGGCTACCCATAGGCCAAACACTCAAGATGATGAGTTGAGGGCAGCCGGATTTAACTACATGGGGACCAAGAACTAGAGCGCAGATGAACTCATGTCTCTTCCCTTTGAAGAGCTCAATGAACTGGCTGACACATAGTTGCCAAAGGTGAGGAAGGAGATAGAGGATGCAGAATTACTCCTCAAGATCAAGGAAGAAAGGAGGCATAAAAGACTATACAAACATGTTCCTACTATCTTCTTGGTTCAAGAAAGCTATAAGATAGAGGTCATGGCAACTGAACAACCTCACTTAGACAATGAAGCAGATAGACAAAACATGATGAGCTACCTGAGTGCCACCAGCCTCTATCAGGCATTTGCACTTCCTCCCTTATCCTGCGAATACATAAAATTTGAGTACCTCAAGAATTTTGAGCAACAAGTGATAATAGAACAAAAAGCTACTAAGAGGAAGATGAGGGAAGAAGCTACAAAAAATCAAGTCATCATCCAAAAGTGCCAAAAGAAGTCCGCTGATTGGTAGAGGATGATAAGCTGCTTAAATCTGTTTGGATTCTCTGAAAGGAGGCTTGTTCCAATCGCTCTATCCACTAGGGTGATCAAATGAAAGATTAAGAAAGGTGAGCTTTTTGACTTGCATTCTCTACTAAGTCAAGTTCCACCTAAAGTTTAGGTCAAAGTTGAACCCCTAAGACAACACAACCTGGACCTAGAGTGGAATCTCAGCTAACTTCATCTTCTGATCCACAACAGGGTCCTGATCCCTCTCTTTCTAAACCTTATGGGAAGAGGACCCAACTGAGAAAGACACAAAAGAACAACATCATGTCGAAGGCTAGTCTTCTCAGTTAAAGTCTTCAAAAAAGTGGAAAAGGATGGCCATTAAGAGGGATACTAAGAAGAAGAAATCCAATGCATCCACCTCCACACTTCAGGATGAGTCTGAGCATCCTAAGGTAGCAAAAGAAGAGATTTCTCAACCAAGTCCAACAAAAGTAGAGCCTCTTACAATTGGAAAACCCATCCTGTCCTGGACTTTTACTGTAAATCCAGACATATGGTATGCCATTAGAGATCAAAGAAGTCAAGATGTCTATTTCAGGCAAGACATGCTTGATCTTCCTCTTATGACCTTTATGACATGAGAAGATACTATAAGAGTCTAAGGAATTTTGACCAATTGATAAAGAAAGGAATGGTCATGATGTTAATAAAGACTCTTAATATCTGAATACCCTTCTCTGTTTTGGTAGCATCAACCTAAGGGGAGATTTTAAGGTTATACTTGAAAGACTGATGAAACCAAATAAACCAAATAACTTTTAGCATGCATGCATGATGTATAGAGTAGAAGTTACTACGAAAGTTTTAGACACTTCAGAGAAAATATTCTAAGTATAAAATCTTCTGAAGTGAAAGATCAAATCTTCCAATGCCAAAGATGAAGTCTTTCGAGGATTCAAAGACAAAGTCTTCCGAAGCCAAAAGATCAAAGACTGATTTCTTCTAAAGATAGAGAAGACATGTTTTCTCTTATCAACTTTTGCATAAAGCTGACCAACTTTTCACTGACACTCCAAAGACTCACCAACTTGTATAATTTAGTGAAATGGTCCATGCTTTTTTCAACTGTAGATTAAGGTTTTGGGTGTGTAACTTTCTACTTTGTACATTTTATCTTTTTTGTAATATATTAAGATGTGAGCTATAACATGTTATAGTCACTAGTCAAAAGGCAATCTGCCTTTTGACTTTACATTGATCTTGTTCTCTAGATTAGTGTTTTAAGCTCACCTTCAAAGTAGGGCCGACTGTAAGATTTAGCATAAAGTATCTCAGGCTCTTGTATTTATTTTTATGCTTTGTAACACTTGTAATAAAATTTGAAACCAATATATAACATTCTTGAATACCATACTTATCTTGTTCTTGTTTTTGTTCTTTGTTCTTTGTTCTTTTTTCTGTCTCATTACTTAATTGTGTTCCTAGTATCTCTTATATAAACTCAGTTCCCTATTTGATCTATTAAGTTTTCTAACACCCTCCTCATTGTGAGACTGATTGTATTGACCATCTCTTAACCGGTCCCGCAGACCGCATGTCCTCTATTCTTCTCGCAAACCTATATTATAAGCTTTCACAACCTGTTAAATAACACACGAGCATAGATTTGAATCTTCCTAGCATACTTAGAATACTTGAATACTCTTATCTTCATTAGCATATAGGTGTAGGGTCAATCCTAGACTCATGAATTTGACTTTAGTAGTTAGCCTTGCTACACTTGCTAGGTTTAATAAATGGCACTCGCAACATAGCATAAAGATTTGAAGATCTGAGGGTATGAAAATTATGTTCATTAAGATAAAAATTCATAGCTCCAGATTTTCTCTTAAAACATACATTGTTTTCTCAGCATCGTATGCCCAACTCAACATGGGTTCTGAATTCCCATATTGTGTAAATGGTTTAGAATGTTGAAGTGTGTGAACTTGTGCTGGTGGAGGAGGAGTAAATGTAATCAAATATCTAACTTTTTTTAATAGTAGGTTGTCCTATTAGATCAGAAGGATCATTGTCTATGTGCTCAACTCCTGAATTAGTCGGTATCTCACATTTTTCTAGCATGAGGTTAAATAATAAGCTGTTTAGACAATTGCAAAATATATATGTATAATCAACTATCTCTTAAAGATCATGAAATGGATCGATACTTTCATTTGAATCCTCAGCTAAGAACTACTGTTGGAAAGTGTCAAACTCTTTCTCATACAACATTTATGTAGCCAAATCAAGCAGTTGGTAATCCTCTAGATCATCAGGTGTTGGTCCTTAGACATTATCAGAACCCGACTCTCCAAAAGGACCAGTTGTTGAGCCCAAATAATCATCTATATCATCCTCTTCTATCATTTACCATCTTTACCATCATCATCACCATCAACACCATCATCATCAACAATCTCATATTTATCATTCTTATAATCAACTTATCTAAACCGTCATCTTAATCTTTAGGTTAAGAACTCTGCATAATGTGCTCTGGAGTGACAATCACATCAATAGAGGCTTGCTTAAAGGTTGATCTTGAGTAATATCCTCAATAATAACCATATTAGGTTCCGGATCAAATATAATATTCTTTATTTGTGGATTCTAAATAATAGGATCTAGATTAGTTGTGTGTTGTCCACTAGTTTCACCAAGCTTAGTTAATCTTTCGAGATTAGGTTGCACCGATGTATATGTGAATATGGTAGTGAACTCCTTAAACTGATTCTCCACGATCTACACTTATATATACAAAAACTATAGCAGATGCTCTAAGCCCTTAATCTTTATATCTTTCTCTTAATTTTCCATTATAAATAATCAATCAGTTTCGTCTTATCCATCATCTCTCTCTCTCGAATAATTTTATTCTATTTTTCAAGGTATTAGGAGTTGGTGAACCAAAGGATGTTCTAGCTTTACATCTATGCTCAAGAGTGTTGATAATATAATCCATGTCCATAGCTTTACCTTTATCTTGACCTAGAGAAGCTGTACTTTGGATATCTTTAGAGGTAGGAGAATTAGTTACAATAGTAGATTCTATAATGATCACTAGAATATCCTAATGTACAACCTCACTAACCATCACTAAAGGCTAAGACATAGGTATATCTCTGCTTGGTGAGATATTGCTTATTGGGGTTTTATGTCTTCTGATAACCACACCCCTTCTTCTACCCCTACCACGTACACTACTATCAGATGTAGCTTTCTTCCTAGCTGTTGATTTCTTCCTCTTCTTAGTAGAAGGAGCATATTCTGGAACAAAATTGACAAAAATATGATTAGCAATGCATTTGGTCAGTGTAACCCGCACTCTCTCCTTTAGAATGTAAGGAACTTTGCCTATATCTTCATTTTCTATTTCTTCTCCCAAACTAACATCCAGCCATGAATCTATCTCTTCATTATCAGTCATAGCCTTATTTTGAATGGAACTTCCTAGCACATCTTCAGGAGTCCTGGAAGGAGAAATAATCTATTTAGTTTTATCATGCACATCTTCTGCTTGTTGTTGCTATTGTTGCCGCTCAGCTTACTAATCTGGTAGGTAATCTTCTGAGGATCTACCAAGTTTTGACAAAAATGTACACTTCATGCGAAAACATAAACTTTTCGCTTGTATTTGTTTTAACCAAATATCAACTCATCGCGCAAAGTCGAAGTTTTGTGTGAATAGTCAACTATTCACGTGCGATATGTTGTATGGGAACGGATAGTTCTCTCGTCTATTCTTCTTTAAAGTGACTTTTCACGTGTGATTACCACCTTTTTCACCAACTCAATTTTTTATATTTTAACAAGTTTCATCCTTATTGAGTGTCATTTGTCATATGTTTATGTGTTATTATTATTATTATTAATTTTATCAAATGTCATGTTTATTTGAGATTATAACTACAGTCAAGTTTGAAACATTTCAAATCAATCTCGGTTCAACAATATATCTTGGATATGTACTAAAAACAATGAATCGTACGCAGTGAACGATTTATATCAATGAATCGCATTCACACTTGGTAAAAGTTGAGAGTAAATTTTCAGACAGGTGATGTGAGTAGTGAACTAGTCGTATGACTATTCACTTATCATCTGACTTCTAGCTCAAGAAGTCAAACCTTGCGTGCATTCACTTCTTATGTGTGAGAAGTTGTAAAAAGTTTAAATTTTTAGTTTCTTTTAATTCATTTAAGATTTTAATTTTTTTCAATTTGTTCTATATTTCAAACACTTTAGAAATTTTGACTGTTTTGAATTGTTTGTTAAGTGAGGCAATGAATAATTAACACGGAACTTTTATTTCATTTATTTAAGTACCAAAACTATTAAAAAGTTGAAAAATTAAATCTTTTTTTAAATTTTTAAATCTAGAAATACAAACAAATTCTAAGAAACATAACTTAAAATTTTTAGTAACTATCTATTATAGGATCATATTTCTCATAATTTAATATTAACATCATCTGGTCATATTTAAAATTATACTGAGTTAAGTTTATTATCAATATCTTTGTCGAATTAAAACTCACATTTCAATCCTATGAAAAGTATGTTGTGACTTGTGACAACCCGTATTTTTCAAGTTAACTCCGTTGCCCAGGTTAACACCGTTGCCCAGGTTAACACCGTTGCCTCTATCTAACCTTTCTCCGCTATTTTATAATAAAAAAATCAAGTTTATTTATCATTATTATTAGTACAAAGTTCTAATTAATCCTAATTTAGTTAAAAGTTAATTAATATCCCTAGGTGGAATGTAGTTAAACTTGATGGATTAGTGTTGGCATGTTGCCAAAGTCCTTGCTTACAACTAAACTCCCTCCCGTAACCAACCCCATATCACCATTCTCATTTTCGTAACCCTAAAACCCAAGAACAATCGACGGTAGCCTCATCAAATAACGGGTTTCAATTTGGATTCAGGGTGGTTGTTATTGCGTGGGTGTATAGATATGCGACTTGTGTGTGTTCTATGGGGTGTGTGTGTGTATGTGTTAATATATGGGTTCGTACGTAACTGTGGAAATTCATGTTCGGGTATCGGGCGTTGTACGGTTGTTTCACCAACCGTGGGTTGGAGCGTAGAAGGGTCAAGTGATATATGTGCTGTGAATTTCGTATTTATTTCGCAAGTAAGATTTATATATGTTATTATATGCACGTATACTCGGCATGGTTTGTGTTGGTAAATGTATGATTTAATAATACTAACAAATAGTAATTCTTTCACATGTGATGAATGGGTTTGTGCATTTCAATCGAGTTAGTGTTTGCATGGGCGTGGGTAACCGAACTGTGATCACGAACTATACCCTTCTGTTCTTCATAATTAATTTTCTTCCTAATATTTCATCACAATTAAATATTAAATAAATTTAATGTTAATCGGAGACCCAAATCTTTTATGCTCACGTTTTCGTGTTGTTGTGCATTCAATGTGAATTCTTAGCCCCGCTTTACTTACTTTCTTTTGGATGAAAGAAACGTGTGTTCTAAATGTATTTTCATTTGATCAGTATTTCTGTGATATCACTTGTTTACTAGTGTTGTACCAACTTTAGTCCTCACTTTCGAACCGTTAATTTATGTACTTTCACGACGTAATTCTGAGTAGATCTACTGGGTTTAACAAACCCCACCGGGGCTAGTCACGCTAGCACGACGGTATGTCAAACGGGTGTTTACTTGACCTAATTTATGTTGCTGTGACATGGTGTTCACAGCTAAGGCCTTTCTTTATATTGTCAGCTTCGGTTGCGAACTTCATACACTTAGTAAGTTGTTTAGTAGACTAGCTATCTACTGATATTACTTTATTTACTGTATCAATTACTATTATGTTTTGTTTACTAAAACATATGAACTCACCAACCTTGTGTTAACACTTTAGCATGTTTCTTTCAGGTTCTTAAGTAAGCACCACTAGGATTCTCACATCATATCAATCATCATTTATTGGATTGAGGAGAACAATTGCATTTTTTTTACACAATATACTTATCAGGTTTTTGCGCGTGTTTGTGCCGTTTAAATTATTAATTTATACGCTTGTGTTCCTTAATAGAACAAAACATTTCGATATCAATTTGCATTTTCTTCAAGAAAAGACTATTTCAACGCAATTAACTATCTAAAAATTTCGTACTTTAAGTCATATTTAGAAAATTTGAATGTTGAACCAAATGATCTTTTTGAGTAATAAATTAAATATGTGCAATGTTTATACTAATTAAGGGGTGTTTGGAATTGCCTTAATTTTTTCTAAAAGTAACTTTTGAAAATTAACTTTTAAAAAATAACTTCATTTAATTTTTTAATATCAAATTTTCAACACTTTAAAATCAACTTATTAACTTTTTACCCAAACATACTTATTAATTTATTAACTTTTCAAAAGTTAAAAATTGATTAAAAATTGATTTGTCAAATATTGAGAATGGGTGTTATCATTAGTAAGCTTTTAACTTTTTTATTTCTAGAAACTGATAGGGTTGTTGTGTAATTACAGAAAGTACAAAGGCCAGTATGTAAATGAAAGAGGGGCTAAAGATAGTAGTTGCTAAAGTTTGAGGGGGAAATGACACATTGCAGCATATGAGGAATGCAATAGTTTAACTCTTCATTTTATTAACCCCAATTTGGCCTTCAACGCTCTGATTCTCTCGCGACTATGATCATATTTATTGTCTTCTACATTCGCTACATATGTTTATATGTTCATCTAGGTTAGACGTATAGTTTAATCCAGTCTTTATTTGTATTCATTGTAGTAGAGGGTAAGAGTATTTACATTTAGTGTTTCTGTCGTTGTTCTTAATTTACAATGACTACTTAGTTTAGGGTTTATCGGGTTTGTTTCATATAAAACATAAGAGCTTAATTTATTCTCTAATTAGGGACTAGAAATCAAGTTCTATTTTGAGATTTAAAGATTAGAAATGAGTGTATTTTCAATAATATAGTTAGTTTATCTTTTCATTGATATTCCCATAGGATTCGAAAGTGTAACTTGAACAGGATTAAGGAATAAAAAACATGTTAATGTATTATAATTTCTTGGCTAGTGTCTTGCTAGTCGTGTTTTGAAAATATGCCCCGTTAAAAAAAGAAGGTTATGTAAAGATAGTGACACCAAATTTGCATAAGTGACAACTGAACATATTCAAACACAAAAACACACGCATAAATTGCATGATAAACCATAAAAATAGCAGAATTTTATTGTTTTTCTCAAAAGTAAAATTACTAAATCTAATATCAGGAGATGTTAGCAAATGACAAGAGCTCAGGGTCCCTTACAACAATGTCCATATCTTGTTTTCGTAGACACACAAGTACTTCAACACCTTCCTCCTTTGGGGCATCCATCATAATAAAGCTATTCTTCCTTAGATTTCCAGGCATCGTTGCTTTTATTGGTGTTCCCCACCCAAAATCAATACCATATGCAGGATTCCTACATAAGCTTGAACAAAGATAAGCATTCTCAAATTTTCTTTGAAGATGTTTCAACTCAAAATCTGAATATGAGTTCAAAAGCGGTGCAAAGGCAGCTTCAATATTCTTTATACATTGGATCTTCTTCTTTTGATTCCTCGATTCACCGATTAAAAAATCCGGCTTCAAATCCATTTCGTTGGTGGTTTGAACCTCCATCCCACTAAGAAAATTTCCAATGGAATTTGTAGGCAATGGCTCCATCAGTTTGTCCCTTAGGTTGATCGCGAAGCGAATGCATGTGGGCTTAAAAGAACCAAAGTTGTTTTTGGTAGCTGCTCCCACTGCACATTTATAAAGTAACCAAGTCAAAACTTCGACACGAGTAGGGTTGGTGATGGGCTGTCCAGAACACGCGGTCATGGCTCTAACTTTGAGCTTAAGCTCATTAATCTTCGTGTTGGAGAACATGAAACTCCTTGTAATGCAATCATTTGATAGCTCTAACGAATATCCACAGAAATTTACGTTTGTGTGTTCAAAAGAAATAAAGTGTGGCTCAATGGGAACCTCATATGTCCCTTTATTAGAGCCAACTCGTGTCATTTTAGTCCAATCGCTTAGGAAATGGTTTAAGCTATATGCATCAGCTATCTTGTGGGATAATGATGCTGCTACTGCTACTCCTCCACATTCAAATTGGTTAACTTTAACTGCCAGTGGGATCACTGTATCGCTGTGACGATCATGCCCACAATAATGGTTTGAGTTGTTCCATGTTCGCCCATGAGGAAATAGTTCATCAAGATCTTCATGTTGTGAGTTTTGGAGGAAGTCCGAGAGTGTGCTATCCATGGATGCTTCAATGAATTCGGCTCCTTTGTTGTTGCACTCCACATAAGTTGGGGCATATTTGGCATGCCTACCAGCAAAAGGATAATATTTTGTTAACGTGTGAGATAACGAGTTCTTGAGGTGAAGCGTTTGATCGTGGGAACGATGATAAATGTGTGCGTTTGGGTAGAATAAAACGAGCAGAGTAAACGTGTTCGGAATGAATTGATCATACACGGAAAGATTGTAGGTTTTGAGGTGAGAAGGTGTGGGAAAAGAAGGTTTGATAATTTCTGTTGAGACAATTGTGTGAAGTTGTCTTCTAGCAAATCTTATTAGACTACTTATCATTGTCATCTTCACAATATAATGTAAGTTCTTTTGGTGATATGTAATATATATTTCTATATAACACTTGTGGTTTTTGTTATCTTATATAGCAATTTTTTTGTTTGGTTGAATTTTTAATTAATGCAGCATAGTCTGCAGGGTCGATAAAGGTATCGAGGAGTCTTAGCCAACTAGAAACAATTGTGTTTTCAATGTTTAAATATTAGTATAATACTCTTTTAGATTTTAATATAAAACTTATGTTAGTACAAAGAAACCCTTCTATAATATATAAAATAATGAATGTAAAAATCAGTTACTAAAAATGTATAGAGAGTAGAGAGACAAGAGAACATACAAAATGTGATATTTGGATATTTAACCTAACTGTTTACTTTTAGGTTACTCCTCAGCATAGTATTAGAATCTAGTCACGACATTGTATGAAAGCACCACCGATGACCCTTAACGTGCAAGAGTACAAATGACTTTGTTATAGGCGTAATAAACAAGGGTACATATAAGTTAATAAATCAGATTTATACAGAATTATGAATGAAACTCAAGGCAATTTAAGTGTTATCTCTTGGTTATGTATGTTGAAACAATATAAAACAGTTATAAATTACAATTATGATATATTATATAGTATGATTATATATTATTGTTATATTTGGATTATATATTATTGTTATACGTGCTCATGTATAGATTTTTTTATGTGAACAAAGGAAATATTTTGTTAGGAAAAAAGTTGATTGGTATTATTCTTTGGACGGATGATTTTTTTTGGGATTAGTGACAGATTCCTCTTTGGTAATATCTAGTGGCCGCCCTTGCTTAATTTAGGTCAGACCTAGATGCTACAACTCAAGCATTACTCAATAGAGGTGCAAGACTTATAGAAGTATTAAAATAACCACAATATATAAGCACCACTTTTGACTATGCATTATATTTATAGGGATAACTTTGTAAAATAGTAACCAACTTTCAAAAGTGTTTTAATTAAGTAACTCAAGTTTTAAAAGTGTTCCAGTTAGATCACTCATTTTTATATTTTATACAAATTAAAAGTCATAACATATTTTTTAACATGTTATACTTTTGGATTCATTTAAAAAAAATTATATCTTTTGATGCTGATATAGAACGTTGACGTAAATTTTAGGCACTTTTTTATTTTTTTCATAATTAACATGTTTTTTTTTATTTTTTAATATAATTTTATATATTGAAAACTCTAACTCCCATGTCTTTTCCATCATTACTTTCTTGTAATAATAAAACTTGGTAATGACTCGATTTGATCGTTTGAAGGTCCAATTTGAGAAAAATATACATGAGTGACTAAATTAGAACACTTTTGAAACTTGGTTACTATTCTTTGATATTTTCCCGTATTTATACATGATAATAAAATCCAATAGATGAGTTACTATCCAAATTAGATTGTTTCCTACATATAACTTTTAAGTGATGCTTGATTAGTTGATGGACATATTGTGTCTAGCTAATAGATTACAACCATACATAAAGTCATAGAAAGACAAAAACACCTATGAGACCAAATATAAATACAGCTGATTAGTAGGGGATTGTTAACAACTTAAGATAAGTACAATCATACAAACAATGGCTTTTATATGACAACCATTTAGTTTTTTTTAAGTAGATCAAAATTAAGAACTTGATATGAGTATATATGTTGCAAATCTATAAACATTAGAGCTACCAGCTTAGTGGTTAGAGTTGTAACCCCTTAAGAGAAAGGGGGGTTGAGTCCCACGAAAAATTTATTGTTGTATCATAAGGTAATAAGCC
>BJCM01159453.1:0-27276 GCA_018326385.1 Flaveria bidentis
CGCCAGGAACGGGCCTTGGGTGAATATATTCCGACAAGATTCTTTGTGTACGTCGTTAGGTTTGGTTGTAAAGCTCATGTCATGTGATTTTGCTTACTTATAACTGTATTCACGGTATTTCGCAACAAACATTATACAACATCAATTACTTATTTACGATTTAAAACTGCGAGCTCACCAACAATTTTGTTGACCATTTTAAGCATATCTTTTCAGGTGACAATGCTATGTGAAGATCTAGGTGTGCTGCCTTAGTGGAGACCCTAGGATGCATTTTGGACTAAACATACATTTTGAAAACATTTGTTGTAGTCTGTTTTGAATAACATTATTCATTTGACACTTGTTCCCGGGTTGTGGGAATTACATTACAATGTTATTATCTATATTTATGTGTCATATAATAGATTGGCAACATGCGTCAAAGGTTGAAGACGACCATAACGGGGGCCCTATACGTGGCGTATAGGTCTATACGCGGCGTATAGGGGTCCATACGAGGCACACACCCCATACGTGTGTCCCTATACGCGGTGTATAGGCCTATACGCGGTGTATAGGCCTATACGCGGCGTATAGGGCCCATATGACGCACACATGACACAACCCATACGTGGGTTCCTATAAGCGGCGTATAGGTCTATACGTGGCGTATAGGGTCCTATACGAGGCACACAACACCATACGTGGGGTCCTATACGCGGCGTATAGCCCTATACGCGGCGTATAGGCCCTATACGTAGGTCTTAAAATTTTTCGTTTTCTTGTGCAGATATGTCTTCCGATTCTGAGATTGAGGCTGACGTTGATGTTATTGTCAATCATCCATGGCTACAGTTTGAGCCCGGGTCTATTGAGCATGCAAAGTGCTCAAAATTCATTCGTATGAAGATCGGTCATCAAAAGACAGTGGATTGGGATGTGATGGCCGGGCTTGGGGAGCGCGATAGACTCGTTGGTATTATCAGAGATAATACGTCATGGAGTCGTTTATTTGAGCTGACGTTCTTACATTCTTACGGAGAGCTGAAGGTGGAGTTTTTATCCACCTTTATTTATATTCGTCATGATGAGATGATGGAGGACGATGAGCGATCTGAGATTTCGTTTATGCTATGTGGACAATCTCATCAGATGTCGATTGAGCAGTTTGCCATTTTCTTGGGACTTTATTATGAGCCGGAGATCGTTACCCCTCTATTTACAGAGGGAATTACTGAGATTGAGGAGACCCGATTGAGAGATTGGTGGTCTCAGATTGCCGGATGTCTGTTTCAGATGACTAAGGGCAGGGTCACTAGCATTAGAGATCCTCTCATTCGTTACTTGCATCACATGATCGCCACATCCATCACGGGACATGGCAAGAGTCGGGAGTGGTGTACCATTCCTGACTTATTTTACTTATATTGTTTGCTTACGGGGACCAGGTGCAACTTGGCGAGATGTTTGGCAAAGTATTACGCTTCGTATTATCATCGCTAGGAGCGAGGAGCGGTGTATGGCGGTGCGTACATTACGATGATTGCACATTGTCTTGGTTATCTTCATCGCCATGCTGCTGACGTATCTCCTCCGATCGAGCCGGTGAGATTAGATCGTCGTACGTTATTCGGCATGCATATTATACGCCAGTTTTCGGGTGGCATACGGTTCTCTCTTCGACCCGGTGAGATCTGGCATCCGGCCACTGTTCAGCAGGTCGGCGATGACGATCCACACCAGCAGTAGGAGCATATTTTGCATGATCGGCCGCCACATGACCAGCCGCCAGCACATCAGCCGCCTCCTCAGCCACAGTCCCCTCGACATATTTATAGAGATGTAAGGGTGCCTGCACGTATGGAGACATTTATGCATGAGATTACTACGAGATTACGGGATCAGGGTCGTCGCCTCGATCGAGTTGAGGATCTTATGGATTGGCACGTTCAGCTTGAGGTTGCACGAGCCCGTGCTGCTGGTATTGATCCTCCAGACTTGCCACCGCCTCGACATTACCCAGATTCACCGTAGTTTTTTATATTATTAATTATACTTTTATTTTGTTATGTATTTAAAAACTTCGTTATTTATTTATATTATCATTTAATGTTTTTTTTGTTTTATATGTTTTATTTGTTAACTAAGATTTAAAATTGTCGATTAATATGTTACAAAATATAACTTATACGCAAAGTTTCAACCTTAACGTACAAAATAAAGCCGACAAAAATTTTTATACGCACAATAATATATAAAAAACATCCTAACCTATACGCCGCGTACGGGTTCATACGCGGCGTATAGGTTCTTCACCATACATAGAAATTTTGCAGGAAAATTATACGCCGCGTCTGGACCCATACACAGCGTATAGCCACCCCGACACGAGTCAGACACAAGTCTGCTCTGGTCTTGTCAGAGAATACCCTATACGCGGGCGTATGGGTCCATACGCGGCGTATAGGGTATGTTGACTCTCATGTCAGTCGACCCTGTACGCGGCGTATGGACCCATACGCGGCGTATAGGATCAACGGATGTTGATTTAAAATTTGTGGGTGTCCAAATAAAACCACCCTTTCTTTATTGCAAATAAGTGTAATTAATGCTATCGAGTATTTCTGGAATGTCATGTTTATATTAATGTGTATCGTACAATAATGTAATTTCCGGAATGTCATGTCTATATAAATGTATATAAAGTAATAATAGTGTTGTGAGAATATTCATGACATTCATGTGAGGTACTAGCAAACATGGTTAAATATACGTTGTATGTGTTCGGTGAATTACCTGTTGTGAGTGACGTATTGTTTAAGTAAATTTTTGAATTGGTGTAAAATTTTCTTTCCAAACTTTCAACTAACTTTTTTTTTACCATGAAAAATTGTTGCATGTCTTCAACAATGCATAAAAAGAAATCTCGAGGTAACCTAAACTTATTTCTAAACATATTGCTTTTGTATTTTGGGTTCTTTACAAATAATCATTCATAAGATTGTTATTAACCTCATACAATCATGTTTCAAAATTCTTGATCTCGAACTTTCAGCCTCGTCGACGTGTTCGGTAAAAAAAACTATAACATAATTCAACCCATAGGATTGGAATATATCCGAAGAGGATGAGAAAAGAAACAATATAAATGTCACGGGACATTTTTGTAGGTAATGAGTAGAAGAGATTTTTGTGAATTGGTGTGTAATAATTGTTGGGAGTGGAGGAGGGGGAACCAATGGCTCTATTAGTTAAGAAAATTAATGATTAATATTATTTAATTTAAAAACCCTTCTCATTTAAACTTTTTCCTAAAAATAATAATAAATAAAGTTTACAACACTTAAACATAGATATAAATTGTTTCACGTCTGATATATAATGACAAGATGGCCCAATACTTGCATAACAAAGGTCCATTAAATTTGGTACAAGAAATACAACAATTTTGCAATATATTTTGCTAAAAGATTTAAAAACCAGATAAACCAATAAATATACTTATTACCGACATTAATATATGACACAATTATCTGACATTAAATGTTAAATCTTCTAGCCAGATATCAACATCTCCATCGATCAAGTATAACTTTTATTTATTTATTTGTCATTATGTTTGCAAAAGACCTTACCGTTATTAACAATATGGTAAACTAAATTAGGCGATGTGTTCATGTCATGCAAGGATATGATAAATTAGGTTGTTACCAGAGGATATGAGATCGATTACGTTATACTCACCAAGAAAAAAACTATTAGTTAGGTAACTAAGGTTTTTTTATTAATATAATTTTGTTGGCTAATATAAAAGAGCAGCAAAAGTAGAGCATTCTGGCACCAAAAGAACGAATAATTTGTTTCAATTGACGAAGTTTAATCTAAAGGTGGTGCCACCATCGTTCACTCTAGCATCTTGTTGGAAGGTTCAATAGAATTTGTATATTTGATTGTGAAAGGATGGATCTAATATCGAAAATCACAAGCTTAATTACTTCTAACTATATACATGTTTTAAAATAACTATTTTAATTTTTATGAAAAACCATGTTAATCCGATAAAACTTGTTTGTTGAAATAACTATTATGTGTCTCAAATAGAACATTTTGATAGTAAAATATAACTTCTCTAATCAAAAGGGGTTTAAATATTACAATGTGTAAGTATAAGTCACTTAAACATGACAGTTTATGCATATTCTTACAGTAAAAAGAGATTTTGATATCTCTTAAGATTAAAAATATAAATTTATTCCTTTTTTTCATCTTTAACATATGCGTAATTGTACAAATGATTGTATGAAAGACGTTATTACTATTTTTTAATGAATAAACTGAGCCTGCATGATTAATAAGCTTCTAGATAGTACTAGGGATCAAGACGAGGAGCCTGCACCCCAAAGTATCAGACAGTGATGGTTAGTATAAAAATATTAATGAAACCTTGATGTTTAAACAAACTATTATTTTCTTATAAATTTTAATTTGAATTTTACACACGTTTATATAACAACAAAATTAATGAAACCTTGACTTTTAAACGTGGTAACTGACCGTCCAAAAGGATCTTTGACACACATTCTTCCTTTTTACGGTGATTGATTTAAAACTTCAACTTCTCCGTCACATGCTTACAAGTCACCATTTATTTTATTCTTTTTGGTGAGTGTGACAACCAATTGAAAACTCAAATAACTTCTCAATAAACCCCCTCTTGAAAAAAAACACATGAGCACAATATGGTTGCTCTTAGGCACCCAAGCAACATCACCTTCCCGCATAGGTGAAATTGGGTTACCATAAGGTATCGAAGCTTGAGTGCTTGACATGCTCTGAGGTCGTATCGAGTGTGAAACCACACATGGCCCAAACTTTTTAGGGCTTAATTTTGTTATATGGATAACATGCGTCGATTAATATATTATTAATAAAAAAATTAAATATATCGTTAATTATATGCTCTCGAGGAAATCAATAATTTATAAATGCTTTAAGACTCAATAAACATGTTTTAAATGAGATGAGTTAACCCAACTACTCAAATAAATTGAAATTCTACTTTATTTTGGTTTGCACCCACTGGTTTTAAAATACTCAACTATGAACTACACCAAATCATCCGCACACCGTCAATTTTTACCCAATCACTTAGCATCATGTCATAAATGATTATTAAGAGTACCGGACATCTGAGATCCTCTAAACTGTATTAGGTTTAACATACTTTTTGAACAATTAATTGAATTATCGACAAACAACTGATCCATCCGACCACCTTCATTACCCGAATATAAAATTTTAGGCCACTACTTTGACACATGATTTTTTTTATTTATAGGGTTAATTTTAAAATTTATTTGACTTGTGGGGTAAATAAAAAAAGTTAAACATTAGGGGTACTCGTCGTTCACACCGCCGAGTTCTCCCCAAGTCACATCACTGCGAAGAATCCTGCTGCCAAGATCTGCCAATTTTGTCATGTTCTTGAAAACCCGTCGGTGACACCGGCGAGTTCTGCACCACCATTAATGCATCCAATAACCCGCTAATGGGGAGAGCGGGTAATTGGTTAGGGTTTGGCCGGCTTAATTTGAAGCCATTTATTAAAAAATTACATTTCTATTATATAAACCATCTAACCATTCTTCATAATACACAACAAACTCACATTCTTTATTTTTCAACAAGCAACTTCCATATTCTCTATTTTCAACAAACTCACATATTTGATTCCATGGCGAATTGAGGTGTTACATCGGGTCCTTTGAATACGGAATTGTTATTTTTGGTTGGTGAGCATAGAGTTGCTCACTATTTTCAGAATCTAACGAGCGATGTCGGTGTCTTGCGTCCTAGACAGGGGGATACCAATTTTTGGAGACTCATCAAACCCAAACCTATACCCAGTAATGTTATGTTTTATATAAGGATGGTGGGTTTTGGTGGTATTATTGATTTCGGTTACCGTAAGCTTGATGGTGGTTTGATTACGACTTTGGTGGAGAGTTGGCGGCCTGAAACCCACATGTTTCATTTACTTGTGGGAGAATGCACGGTAACCCTTCAAGATGTTCAAGTCTTATGGGGTTTGCAAGTTGATGGTGATGCAATTACTGGCACTGATGTGTTGATGAACAAAACTGAAATAATAGATTTGTTCGAGCGTCTAACAGGTTGTTTTCTTGATCCCCATCATATAAAAGTTTGAAAATAAACTTGGTTGCCATTTTTAAATAAATAGAAAAGATTTCCCTACAAATGCCTCCATTGAGTTAGTGGACCGTTATTTTTGTTACAATTATGGACTTGAGAAAGGTTACTTACCCTTTCTCCGATTAATGACCGTACTATTGACCCTAATACACCATAGGCATTACCATATGGTGCAAGGTATGTTAAAATCATGTAATAAATATTATTCTATTTTTTGAATTTATATTTATTAATTTTGTTTAACCGTTTTTTTGTTTTGAATTATATTTAAAGATGGCAGGGTGGAAAAGTTAGCTATATTTCAACCACTCCGAATTGCTTGAGCGCATATAGATCATCATTACATTCGATAAATAATAACATGGTATTATTTTTTTTTATTATCAATCACAAAATATATATTATGAAAAGTTTAACAATTTAAATTTTGTTTTTGTATTAGTTTAACTGGAAGCCTTATCATAAAATTATTCGTTGTTCACCTGAGATATGTAAAAGTGGTAATTTATGTTGGAATAGTGATATATTTCTCATTTTTTGGGAATATATTGAGACACACAATGCGAGCAAGGTAATGAGGCAATTTGGCATGATTCAAATGATCCCTAGAAGGTTACCAATGACATATGTTCGACTTCACAATATATCGCGTAAAGGGGGGGAGAAATAGTAATTAGGCACCTAAATATATTGTGTATACCCAAGCGTGGCATAATCAACATGCTATTGTTGTGAATTGAACCTACACAAATTTTATTATTGCTTCAGAAGAATACATGTGGTGGTATATGGGTCGTACAGTTAGATTTGTAACAAACCCGGGCCATCAAGCCCCAAATCCGCATGGGTTCCAAAATGATGAACAAAATTTGACAATGATGGTATTATTATTGTTGTTGTTGTTGTTGTTGTTTTGTTGTTGTTGGTGTTGTTGTTATTGTTATTGTAGATGCAAGGAATGAATCAGTTTCTCTCAAATGGCTGACAATGAAACGATTAGCAACTTGACGAGCCACTATTTGAAATTTTCACATGCTGATTATGGAGGTTATCTACCAACCCATATGATGGAAAATCCACTTCATGTTCAACTTCCACCTGTCACTCAATGTTTACGTAGAAGGGGTAGAGGACGAGGACGATAAATGGTTGGAGAAGAAAATATAGAGGAACAACAAAATATGAGCCAACAAAATATAGGGAACCAAAACTTTCACATGGGGCAAGACTTTGGATCACCATAATTTACCTCTTCCTTTCAACATAACTTTTTTATGAGGGTAATTCAAGCAGTTATTTTCAAATGGGCACCCAAAATTTTGGTGAGGCGGTTCCGTCATCTAATTACTCATCTTCACAAACAAATTTTTTAAACATTTTTGACACTAATAGTCCATTACCATATTACCCATAGTTCCAAGAAACTGGTGATGTTGTTGCTTAGTTTTCAAATAATCCGTCAAACCGATTCGACTTAAATGATGAAGCAACCGAGACAGATGAAGATTCCGATGCTCCTAATCCTACTCAACCTTCACAACGCTTTTAATTATTGTATTAATGTTATAATTATTGTATGGATGTTTTAATTATTATATAAATGCTATGCAAGTTTTATCTATCGAATATTTTATCTAATTACTCATGTATTATATAAGGACAAACAAAATAAACAGAAGTACTTAATAAACACAATAACAAGAAGTAGTTAATAAAAAAGTTCAAACATCACAAGCACAAAATTACTAAAACAATAATAGATAAATAATCACGGCCTTATGGTTATGAGTTTCGACACGTACTCATGTTATGATCGGGTTGTCTACATATGGAACATTTACGTACAACGGGTTCATCTGGATGATGATGAACATCCATCTCGTTATGTATCCTGCGGGCGCGTCTCTTACCTCATTTTTTTGTAACCTTTGATGGGTCTGCTCTAATCCTCCAACCTGGGTCTGTCCGGTAATCAAGGTGACGAAGTGGGTAAAAATGACCATTATACTGCTTTTGATAAGTTGCAGTAGTTCTCATGCACAATGTAAAAAGGTGACACACCCCTGTGTTGGCAAACAACAATCGCATATGAGCACAGGAATCTTAGCATTTGCCATTTACCACAAGTGCATGTTTTATCATTGAACTCCATAGTATAAACATTTCCACCAGCTTGATTATTATTTTTTTTTTTTGACAAAACCTTGTATCTTGCCTCGTGGTGTTCAAAATGTGTTATGATATGGTAAACCTGTGTTGCAAGTTGTTGTCATTTCCTGGTGTTTTTATATTGCTCAACTGTTTTCCCAAACGTGCAGTTAATAATGGCTTTAATTGGCATAAGCCTTACTCCCCGCAGTGTGTTGTTAAAACTTTCAAAAATGTTTGTCGTTAGGTTACCCCAATGATGCTGATTTTTATCATGTACAATCGTCCATTTTCTTTCTTTGATAGCTTTTAAATATTCCGAGCTTCAGGTGTAACATCATGTATTTTTGAGTTAATTAAAAGTTAACGATGTTAATTCGTGTAAGGGTCATTGTTGTTATTATGAAATTGATGAGTTATTTATGTTATTTTATTTGTTATCATTAAACGTTAAATGATGAAAGTTAATAATTAAAATATTAAAGTGTATAATAATAATAATAATAATAATAACTAGTCATAATAATAATAATAATAACTAAGAATAATAATAATAATAATATTGTTATTAATAATAATAATTTGTAAAAGTTATTAAGTGGAAAAAATATATAATTAAAATTTGGATTTAGTTAAGTTAGGGGGGTTTGTTTTACCATTTTATAAACTTTAAAAGGTAATTCTGTGCATAAAATAATAACATATAAACTACAAGGGCCAAATGTGTAACTTTTTAAATTACAACCCAACCCCTCGCCCACTTAACCCCGTAAATCCGGTCAAGGGAGTCGGCCATGCTCCGGCCGAGCTCCGACCACCTCCGGGATCCACCAAAACGTCGATAGTAGAGCTCCAAAACGTTCCAATCGCTTTGTGTATGAGATTCGAACACTATTATTAGCTTTAAACGCCTTTAAATCATGTTTATGAACCTATTGAAGCGAGTAACCGTCGACCTTAGAATCCATAGTTGTCTGGACATTAAAACTCAATAATAATCCAATTAAATGAACCCAAACGATCGATTATCTATCTCAAATCGTATACAAACCTCAATTACACCTGAAACACACACAGTCATTGCATTCGATCACCGATATCACAGAACCTGCAACCCAAATAGAAACCCATCTTCTAAACTTTCTTAACTCCAATTGATAAGGGTCTTTCAGTCTAAAACACCCTCTGAAGCTTCACACAAAGTCAATTTGGATATCACCACCTGTTACCTATCGAACGAGATCGAGTTTGGGTTGCGCCTATTATAGTATCTTCTTTATTGTTCTCGAACAAATCTAGTAAGTTGAACATAGATTTAAGGTTGTTTGAACATGGGGAACAAAAGCCCCTAGGTTAATTTGATTTACAACACCTTTTGGTGCATCAATTTGATCGATCTCGGCCTAGGGTTCTTGGGGATTGGGGGGGCATGTTACTATTTTGTTTAAAGGTACTTATAACTAGTAAAGATCATGGCTGAAGCCTTGGTTCACTTGTTTGATCACATCCCCCTCAAACAAGAGGTCCCGGGTTCGAACCCAGGGGACCTCACATAAATATTTTTTGGCCTTCAAATTAAGTAATGAAAAAATTCTTAAAATTATAAAAAATCATTTTTAATTGTGATAATTTTTAAAACCACTAGAATATTTTTCTGAAATTTTTCTAAGTTTTAATAAATGAAATTTTGATAATAAACCATTTTAACAAAAGAATGTTCTTGGATTTTGTCTATTAAAATGAAAATTGTAATAAAAAATTGATAATTTTTTATTGATTCAAATATCACCTTGGAATTATTAAAATTATGATTATTTCAAAATTTTATTTAAGTTTATATTTAAACTTTACTAATTATTATACGTGATTTAATTTCACTTTCTCTATATTCAAACATATAAATAATATATTTTAATATTTAAAATACTAATAAAATGCCCAAATCCACTTAAAACTCTAGTCCTTGTTAATTCGCTAAACTTAATATTATTAAACTTAAATCTTGTAAATATATATACATTTTAAGTTTATTGTGAAGGACTACATTGAAACGATATTTATTATTCTATTTAATCTTCAATTATATACGTATTTGATTATGTGGGTATTTCTGTACCCCTTTTCATATTTTTACACTTTGGGATGAAACATGTTACATTATAACCATTGCACTTGTAAAACATTTGATTCTTGTAAACTTATGGCAATTCACTTGTATGTTGTAGTTAGTTGATCTTAGTAATTACCATGTATTGAATATTATATGTACAATCATTAACTATTGCTAGCCTGGCGACGTCATAGATCTATGGGCTTGACAAGCCTACTTGGTTAATCCAAGTACACTTAGCTAATCGTATAAACTTGTAAACGTTGAGACTTGTAAACTGTTGAGGTTTGATTGTGCATCTGTCTTACATCCCTAGTTACTTTGTTCTCTAACTTATGACACGAATTGCCATTTTTTATATACATATGTATTGAAAACTATGGAAATCTCACCAACATTATGTTGACCTTTTATTTTTAACATGTTTCAGGAAATGCGCAAGTATGATAGTCATCTTTGAAGCTTATATACACCTAGTCAAATAAATGGATGAACTTGAATATTACTATTTATGCATGTTGTTTTCCTTGTTTGAGACTTATGCTTGTAATGTTACATTTGGAACTTATAATTATTATATTTGGGTTTATTAATAGCGTTATGTGGCTATGAATGATCTTAACCCTCACATCTTGACGTTTCCGCCGTCAAGGTTGGGGCGTGACATCAGGCTTGAGACTTTTCATTTCAGCTATAAACAAATCATACTTCCTTTGTTGGGAGGTGCATCCAATCAACCAACAGATCTTTTTTAAACTAGACACCTTGAACTTGTGCATCATGTTACTACACATGTGTCTTAGACAAAATCGATGAACCACATTGTTTACCATATCTTTAACATTTTGCATAGCGGCGATAATTCATTTATGTCTATCAAAAATATCATACAATATTTTCTCCCTTCCAACAAAATCATGATGAAATCTAACATGGGACCACAAGTGCTGCAAAAACCAACTCCAATTATCTGTCGTTTCTTCGTCAACGATGGCATAAGCTACCGACACTACGTAGTTTTTTTTCATTTTTAAAAACTGCAACTAACATCTTAGCACGATAGGATCCCTTCAAAAAAGTACCATCAACAGATAGCACGAGCTGACTATGCTTGAATGTGTTGATTACCGGACCAAATACCCAAAACACATATTTAAACATATGATATTAAGATGAACTAATCGGATGATGTAACCATTCCATAATAACTTGGTTTGTTTCTTGTAGAGCATTGATGTACATTGGAAGTTCTTCAAAATTATTGTCCCAAGTATCGTATATTATCTCAATAGCAGCCTTTCGAGCTCTCCACGCCTTATTATATGAAACATCAACATTCAACATGTCTATTATGTGTGCCTGAATTTGCTTGACGGGAAAAGGTCTTACTGAATAAAATGGATGATGAGATTTACAATATCTTTAGATTTCAAACCTTTGTTGTTATTGCCAACAACACTACCAAAGAAGTTGTGTGTAATGACCCATCTAGATATTCTTCACATGTTGTGATGTTTAGGCTTGGTGGCATACACAAACCAATTACATTCAAGACCAATAGGAAGAACACTTCTATAACTAGGGCTAGTTGTGTAGCATTTTGTTCTATACACATCACTTTTACTTTCAACAACAAACATTTCCCGGTTACATGTAACATTCCATAATCGCACCGCATACGTCAGATCATATTATGATTTAAAGAACATGCCGACATGGATTTCTTTTGTTTCTTCATTCCATACATCCATGTAATCTTCATCATCAAAATCAACAGCTTCATAATCTCATAATTCTCGGTGATCTTCAAAAAAAATCACCTCCCGTAAGAGACTCCTTGATTAACCACAAAATTATGGTGCTCACTAATCTCGTAGCCATCTTCATTGTCGGTTGATTCATCACGTGACAGAACAAATTCAGTATCTTCACTTCTTTGTGAACCATCATCATCCGAGTTATCAAACCCTCCGTGTTCATATTCATTTAGATCAATATTTGATTGATGATTTGAAATACACCCCACGTTAAAATTGCTTGACGAACCGGCTTGATGATCACGTGAACTTGCATTTCCTGGAAATGTAATAACTATTTGTTCAGGTGATTCAGATATATAAAACCCTCGTAGGAGATCCATACAATTTGATTGTTGGAGTGACATTATTGGATCTAAAATTACGTGAATATTTCCAATGAAATTTCCCATATAATCTGCCAATTGATACAATACTTCAAGACTCGAGTCATTAAAAATTTCGGATGTTTGAGAAAAACCACCGTACGTGTAAAATAGTTTGAACTTCAGATTATAATATTCTCGTGAAAGTTGAAGATGATCGTAAATGAAATCAACAAATGCTTCGTACGAAATTTTTTGAAGAACAATAATGGTACTTCCGGTAGAAGCATCACACATAACATTTCCATTCATAAATGAAACATCACCACCCTAGTATATCTGGATAAAATAATATTTAGACATGATGAAATTTGTTGGTTTGAAAAGGTTTTCGTTTAAGTTGTTTAAGGATGGGTTTTTTTAAGTGAAGATAGTGTGGTTTGAGAAGGTTTTGATTTTTTGTTTGAGGATTCAAGATAATGAGATAGTTGATGGGTTTGATGGGTTTATATCATCCGGTTAGAAACCCTAATAACAAAGAACCCGCCGGTCCCATTGGCGGGTTCTTTCATATGTCAAATCCATCTCAGAACTCGCTGGTGGCATTAGCGGGTTCTGAGAAACATGATAACTTCTAGGCTTGTAGGGGCAGGTAGGGGCATGTAGGCAGGAATCTTGGGGAGAATTCGCCGGTGTGACTGACGGGTACCCTTAATTTTTAAATTTTTTTATTTACCCCACAAGTCAAATAAATTTTAAAATTAACCCTATAAATAAAAAAAAGTTCGTTGACACATACACCAAACCCTCTCTAAGAGCATTTATAGTGGAGTCCTTAAATTTATGTGAGTGCGTTTGATATATTATATGAAATTGTTTTGAGTGTTTGTGAGTGAAGAAGAGAGAAAATATTATTGTGAATTGATATATTTGAAGAATTACTATTCAATCCTTATAATTTTTTTTAATATTTTTTAGAGTAGTTCTGAGTGAAAAAGAAAGGAAAAAAAAATAATGATATAAAAATATTATTTAATTAAAAATAAAAAATAAAATATAATAAATCTTAATGTAATTCCATGAATAAATATAATGAATTGAAGCTATTAGATTTTAACCATCTTCACCTACAAACCCTTTGACTTTAAACTAACAATAATCACCCTGCACACCAAACCCTCTCTAACAATATACCATCTTCACCATCCACCACCGTCGCCACCACCATCACCGCCGCCGATCCACCGACCACTCACCGCAATTCCGCCGCTGTAGCCAACTCCGTGTGTACCAAACTCATTTTATCCGCAACACACCACCACTTTCGTGCCCTAAACCCTCTAATTAAACCTCATCACCACCACCGTTCACGGCGATGAAGGACGTACCGCGTCCGGCGTCGTACGGCTCCGTCTACGTGCCGCCGCATCACCGCCTTCGCTCCGTCATCACTTCCCCTAATACCTCTACTTCCCCTGTTGTTGTTAATAATAATACCAACAATACTTTTGCTAATGCATCTCATGTTAGTAATAATATTAGCTTACCGAACTCTTATCCGTACGTTCCGCCTCATCAGCAGCATCAAAAGATGAAATCACAGGTCGATGGCACACGTAGCCAGTTGGAGCTCTCTGTTCACTCTGTGAGTTTTGTTTAACTGTATTTCTTATAGTGTAACTGTAATTTGGAAATGTAGTCACTTTAGTGAAGGGTTTTAGGTTTTGGAGGAGAGGTTAATGCTAGTGATTAGTGATATGCTTCCTCTATCAGTTCACTTAGGTAATCGTGTGCGAGAGCATAAATTTGGCTTTAATCACTTGGAATGTAGGTGAACTGTAGATCAACCGCCAAGTGTAAAGCTTACTACTTTAAGCATACATCATATGAGTACTGTTATATCGATTCGTTTCGATTCATGAACGGTTCAATTTAGCCAATTTACGTGACAGTTAATGTCTTGTGGATAGATGTGAAAAGGAGAGGATGTGACTATATCTGATATACATGGATGTCTGAATCTGGATACCATTCGTTTTGCAACAAAGGGATATTACAGTTTACATTGTTTGTGTAGCAGTACCCTAATAGTTGGACATATTAAGTGAACACACAACACACACACATGCTCACTTTAGCTGCAGATATCATGTCAGAGGAAATGCATGTAAATTAGTTATCCGAGTATGAGAGGCCTATATATGTATACGTGCCCACAACAAGCTTTCAAATTCCTTTTTTGCTTATAGTTTGACCAATAAATTTGTAAACTCTATTTAAAGTTGAAATATGGAGAAACACAGCATGTTAGCTCATCATGTTGGTAAAGGAACGTGATAGGGTGATAAAAATGTATAGATTCTAGAATCTAGACTTCAACATAAATGAGAAGAATTGCATACCTTTGTAGAATATGAAATGCTTAGTAGTTAATACTTAATAATAATGATTTGCAGTTTAGACAATGTCCAGAAGTAATTAAGTAAACAGTATTGATGCAGAAAATGTATTGTTTTAATTTCATACAAAAAATAAAATGCAATATTCTAGTTTTTCAATGGTAAAATTAATGAACTAAATAATACTGCATTGGTTTGATGATTTTACAGAGAGTTAATCTAGCTTGTTGGGACATGTATGCTTTCTTATTAGTAGTTTGGACCATGAAGTCCTAATTGTCTCTAGTTCTAGTTATTCACTCAGATCATTAATGTGGCTTGTAGGCCATATTATTAGCATTTTGGGTTTACATACATATAAAGTGCAGTAAAAGTGGACTAATCTGCTTAATTCCTTCCCAATTGGCAGTTGATTACCACTAGAAAGAAAAATCAAAGCACTTTAAGGTCTCTACACCAGTACACTTAAGCAGAGATGTGGGCTTAATCTGCTGTTTGGAACATAACTTGATGTTGTTTAACACTTTAACTAACAAACATGTAAATTGTTGAAGTCACGTAGTGTAAATTTGTGACTTAAGTAAAGACAAGGGGTAAAATTCAAATTGGAAATAAATCTAGAGTAAATTACGAACTCATTCAGTCATATGAGGTCATATAATAAGTTTTAATTTGTGTATAAAAGGGCATTTCAATTGGATATTGATATTTTTATGCATTCTTTTGAATTTCTTTTGTGAATTGAAATGCCGCGTGCGTATCATAACTATATGATTTGAGTGAAACTGATTTTAAAATTTTAGTGTTATCACATGAACTTCACATTTATTTAAATAATATTGATGAAGGAAGTCTATACAAAAAATTTGCTAACTAATATCCTGATATTACTCTGGGCTATGATAAGAACCCGAGAATGGAAATGGGTCATAACGGGTCTGGGCACGGATCAGGGCAGACCCATCTGCTGCTACATGGAGGGAAATTGGATGTAGGTTTTGAAGTGTGGAGGTGAGGGGTAGTGACCCATGAAATCAGGAGATAGTGAATACCAGACCATAACTGTTCCCTCCTTAACTTTAGTTTAAGTATTTTATTTTCTGCATTTGTAGTTTCAGTCTAGATTATCAAAAGTGTTGATTTTTTTTGTATTTGGAGACTTTGTCCATCTTGAATAGGGCCTTCAGTTCTATTAATCAAGCTGACTCTTTTATTGATTCTCGGTTCCTATCATTTGGTTCCATTGCGGGGAAATCGAAGAAGCAAAGAGAATGCAAACCAGGAGCAAGCCGATGAGCAGCAGCAATCTGACAGATCCTATCGCCACCCAGCTTGCCATCATCGCCTCCAAGCTTGACGGCATAGTGTCGGAATTGAAGAGTGATGTTGCGACACTCAAAAGCGTGATGCTTGGAACACCCCTACGGTGTAACAATCATGTGGAATTGGGTTCGGGAAGGAGCTCGAATAGAACGTCTGGTGCCAAGCTCCTTTCATCTACCACCGAGACGATTGTCAACACCTCCCCTTGTTCTCATGTTGTCCCGAAACCAACCTGCAAACAAGCACCATTGCCCACACCGTCTGCAACTACATTGACATCACCAAAACTGGGCCTGTTACTAGTCCCTTTTGTGCCTCCTTTGGCAGGTTCTGTCAAACAGCAACTAACAATTTCCAAGTGTACAGCCCGTGTTACTAACGTTTTTGTACAAGCTGGCTCATTTATTCTGCGGGAGGCTGATGTGGTCTTAGGAATTCGATGGCTTACTACTCTTGACACCATTCAAGCGACATGGAAAACACAGACCCTTATGTTTACGCACAAAGGGCAGAAGTACAAGCCGCAAGGATTGTCTCCAGATATTCAAAATTCTGCAACCTTTCACCATATGACCATTGAACCCTTCGAGGAACAGTCAATAGGATTGACAGTTCCATTTTCTGTTAACCAACTTGGGGACAAGTCGGTTCTTTGGGCAGGCTGCACTGATAAGAACCCGAGAATGGAAATGGGTCATAACGGGTCTGGGCACGGGTCTGGGCACGGGTCAGGGCAGACCCATCTGCTGCTACATAGAGGGAAATTGGATGGAGGGAAAACTTTGAAGTGTGGAGGTGAGGGGTAATGACCCACGAAATCAGGAGATAGTGAATACCAGACCATAATTGTTCCCTCCTTAACTTTAGTTTAAGTATTTTATTTTTGCATTTGTAGTTTCAGTCTAGATTATGAAAAGTGTTGAGTTCTTTTGTATTTGGAGACTTTGCCCATCTCGAATAGGGCCTTCAGTTCTATTAATCAAGCTGACTGTTTTATTGATTCTCGGTTCCTATCAGCTTAAGCTTTATCTTTAGTAAATATTCTGACACCTGTTGTATTTTATTTTTCTTTTTTGTGTTTTGTACCATATGCTTTCACACATGGGGTTATGTCTGGGCATGCATATCCTGCATCTGTGCTGCAACTTTTTATATTCTAATATTCTTTTTATATTTCCAGGGTGTTTCCACATCAGATATAGATGCTTGGAAGCGGAAGCTAACGATACTACTGCACAGCAAAAATGAACAAGAGCTGGTTTCAAGGGAAAAAAAGGACAGACGTGATTATGAAAGAATAGCAGCCCTAGCTACTAGAATGGGTTTGTATAGGTATTATTTTCATTTTAAGTGTTGGTGTTTGCAGCCTATTATATATATCTTGATTAAATAACTAGTTCAGTAACTCACTCTAATACTTGGCAGCCATTTGTATGCCAAAGTGCTTGTTGTTAGCAAGGTTCCATTGCCAAACTATCGTTTTGATCTGGATGATAAACGCCCGCAGAGGGAGGTAATTTATTAAATTATGCTTCCTTGGCTAGTTTCACATTATACATATTTCTTTTGAATGTTATTAACTTGTTGAATGTCAATGTTTACATGTATTATACTTAAAAGTCTTGAGAATTAGCAGGTGTCCTTGCCTCCAGGGTTGCAAGGGAGAGTTGATGCTCATCTGAGGGAATATCTTAAGGTTAAGAGTAACAATGCTCCTGGAGACAATTTATTTTCACGGACTGGTAGCAAAGGTAGCCTCTGTACTGATGAAGGGCTATTTGAGCAACCAGAACTGGGCGCACATAACCAGGTGGCAATGGAGAGAGTCCTTCGGCTAAGGAGTGTACAATTGTGTACTGAGCAACAAGCATGGCAGGTTCAGTAATGGAATAAATTTGGTTTATATGTAGACTATCTTAGCATGTGTGAATGAAAATTGTCTAAATAAAATTTGTGCAAACATGCATATAGATGCCATCATTTAAGCTTATGAGCAAATTGCTGGATTAATGTCATCCACATTTTTTCAGCTCAACTGGATATTAATATCCAAAGCTTTGTGATGGCTCAAAGTCTGGTTAGTGCACTATCCTTCACATTAGCATTCTAGAGTCTAGGCTCATTGTTACTTATTTTAAGAAAATATATGGCTAATCAAATTTCTATAGTTTGTATTGATTTTGTTGATAATTTACTTGTACCATTGGGCAATCTTCTCTTATATATTTGGATATTTATGCAAGGCCACCCAAGAATTAAAAACGTAACACCATGGTCAACAAATTTTCAAAATAACATTTCAGGCCACCAAGTATCGATTTGATTTCATTTATGCCAATTCCGACCAAAAGCTTGGCAGAAAATTGAAAAGCAGGTTCTTGGACTTCATGGGTTCTCTAATTTCCGAGCGTTATAGATCTTCTTGGATATCCTAACTTCAAGCAAAAATTCAACTTTTTGGTCTAAATTTATATAAATGATGCAGATTCGTACTTGGGTGGCCTCTGATGTTTTGATATCTGGGTGGCGGTAATGTAACCTTTTGAATACCTGGGTGACCTATGTATTTATTATGTCTAATTTATAACCTGTTAACATTTTACATATCAGAATCCAAGTCGTACAAAACTGATATTTGTTGTATCTAAGGAATTTAATATGTACAGAAGTATAATATTTTTTTATAGAAAATATGTATGTTATAGGATTCTTCAGATGGTTGGAGGATGGGAGAGTTGCGTAAAAGCCTACCAGCTTACAAAGAAAAGGATGCAATATTGAATGCTATTTCACAGAATCAGGTACTACAACAAAGTTGATCATTTTCATAATCCAATTTTGATGCTTTTGATCATCAATATTAAATGCATATTAAAATAATATACGTTTATAGGTTGTTATCATCTCAGGTGAAACTGGTTGTGGGAAGACAACACAGATTCCCCAATTTATTCTAGAATCAGAGATTGATTCCCTGCATGGGGCTACATGTAGTATCATATGTACTCAGCCTCGACGTATATCCGCTATGTCTGTTTCTGAAAGAATTGCTACTGAAAGAGGGGAAAAATTGGGTGATACTGTAAGTACTACCTTATCCTGAGGAATTTAGAGGTGGCTGTTTTGGCCCATTTCCAAATGGGTCGATTTGGGTACACGCGCCAGATATGTGGATCATAACTCGCCTAAAGTTTTTGTTTCTTTTCCACAAGTTAGATTACAATAGAAATAACATATTTTTATAGAAAAAAGTTTTGGACAAACGAAAGTTTCGAGTGTACCCAACTTGACCTAGGAAAAAGCTATTTGTTTTTGCCCAGCCCGTTACAAAGTTACCCAACCCACCCATTTTACCACCTCTACTGCGGATCTTTGGTGCACATTGATTTGTCATTTTGATTTATAAAGCTTTTTCTTTTGTGTTGAAGGTTGGATATAAAGTTAGGTTAGAGGGTATAAAAGGAAGAGATACTCGGCTTCTATTCTGCACTACAGGAATTTTGTTGAGAAGATTACTAGTTGATAGGAATCTAAAGGGTGTTACTCATGTTATTGTAGATGAGATTCACGAGCGTGGCATGAATGAGGGTATGTAACTGATGTTTATAATCATCCATAATTCTTGATATAAACTTTAGTCTTAAAAGGCTTGCTTTTTTGACAGATTTTTTGCTTATTGTTCTGAAAGAACTACTTCCTCGTCGCCCTGACCTCCGCGTTGTTTTGATGAGTGCAACTCTTGATGCAAACCTCTTTTCATCCTACTTCGGTGGTGCTCCAACAGTCAAGATTCCGGTAATGCGCTAGATTTACATTGAAACAGGTCATTTTAGTATGTTGAAACATGCCGGTTGGGGTTATGTTTGCCCAAAAATGTTTATTGTTCATTTGCATTTCTTATGGTTTTTAATGCTTCACCTATATCGTAGCAATAATAACCTAAATATTTGAATAAAATGATTCTAGGGGATTGTATGCATTAACAATAATCTATGGGTGACTTTTATCCAATTTGACTTGTTCCCCCTTCGGCTAATTTTTTATTTGCTTTATTTGAGATAAAGCACAACCCAAATCAACCCAGTCATAGGTAATCAGATTGAAATTGCCACCTCTTAGAGTTGCTTCAAACCCATTATTCGTGCTCAATTGCTTTTTAGACACCCTAGATTCTGATGGCAACATATGTCTCATTGTCTGTAGGGTTTTACACATCCTGTGCATAGCTATTTTCTTGAAGATGTTTTGGAAAAAACTGGATACAGATTGACTGCAGAAAATCAAATCGATGATTATGGTCAGGACAGAACATGGAAATCAAATAAACAATTTCTTAGAAAGAGAAAAAGCCAAATTGCTTCCTCTGTTGAGGTAACTTACCTTACTCCAAATCATTTAATTTCTTTGTTTGTTTGTGCTTCTAATGCTCTTTCTAAAAAATGAAAATAGGAGGCACTTGTATCTGCTGACTTCAGGAACTACAGCCAACAGACACGTGATTCTATGTCCTGTTGGAATCCTGATTGCATAGGTTTCAACCTCATAGAATTCTTGTTAATCACGATATGTGAGAATGAAAAACCTGGTGCTGTTTTAGTATTCATGACCGGGTGGGATGACATAAGTTCTCTTAAGGAAAAACTACAAGTGCACCCTCTCCTTGGAGATTCAGCTCGTGTTTTATTGCTTGCATGTCATGGTTCTATGGCCAGCTCAGAGCAGGTAGGCGTGTGCGCATTATTATAGTTGTTATGATAAATAGCTTTTTATCTTTTCTTGTGCTATGTATACAGAGATTAATATTTGAAAAGCCAGAAGGTGGGGTGAGGAAGATAGTTTTGGCTACAAATATGGCTGAAACCAGTATCACAATTGATGATGTGGTTTTTGTTATCGATTGTGGAAAAGCTAAAGAGACATCATATGATGCTTTAAATAATACTCCCTGTTTACTTCCTTCTTGGATATCCAAAGTCTCTGCCAAACAAGTAAGTTTCTTTGGATATGACTGTTTTTGTAAATTATTAACACATTAATTATTTACTATAGTTTTATAATTGGATATACAGAGAAGAGGACGGGCAGGTCGTGTTCAACCTGGAGAGTGTTATCATCTATATCCTAGATGTGTATATGATGCTTTTGCAGATTATCAACTGCCAGAAATACTAAGGACACCCCTGCAGTCACTATGTCTTCAAATTAAAAGTTTAAAACTAGGAAGTATTTCTGAATTCTTATCCAAGGCTCTGCAGTCACCTGAGTTATTAGCGGTAATGGTCAACTCATATTTCATAAAATTGTCTGTATGTTAATTAGTACATCATATTTACTTTTCTCAATCGCTCATTTGTAGGTTCAAAATGCTATCGAGTATCTCAAGGTTATTGGTGCTTTAGACGAGAGTGAAAATCTAACTGTATTGGGTATGCTAATTTTCTTATGCTTTGTCCTTAATATGAAGGTGGTATACATATTGGTAACTTTTTTTCTTGTTTTTCGTATTGGGCTTGTGACAGGTCGTTATTTGGCAATTCTTCCTGTGGAGCCCAAACTCGGAAAGATGCTAATACTCGGTGCAATTTTTAACTGCCTTGACCCTATACTCACGGTTGTTGCTGGCCTTAGTGTCAGAGATCCTTTTTTGGCGCCTCTAGACAAGAAGGATGTGAGTCAGTCATTGTGAGAAAATATTTTACTTTTGTTATTAGTCTTTGATTTTATTTATTTTACAGTTGGCAGAGGCAGCCAAAGCGCAATTTTCTCGTGGTCATAGTGACCATCTTGCCCTTGTGAGGGCGTATGATTGTTGGAAAGTAGCTGAATATGAGCTTACCGGATATGAATATTGTTGGAAAAATTTTCTTTCTGCACAGTCTATGAAAGCTATTTATTCTCTGCGTCGAGAATTTCAATCGTTGCTTAAAGATACTGGTCTTATTGACAGCAATATAACTATGTACAACACGTGGAGTTATGATGAAAATCTCCTTCGGGCAGTTATATGCTATGGCCTGTATCCTGGAATTTGCTCTGTTGTGGTATGTTTTCTTTTCTTAGTTTTACATCTTAATTCATACTCCTTCATGTTATCTACTATATTTATGTTAAATTTTACTTTCAGCATAATGAAAAATCGTTTTCCTTGAAAACAATGGAGGATGGCCAAGTGCATCTACACTCTGTAAGTTTGTCTGCGTTCTGCAGTCTGTTAATTTTATTTTATCTTAAATGTTTTGATTTTGATTTGCTTTTTGTTTCATTTTCTTATTATAGAACTCGGTTAATGCTCGTGATTCTAAATTCCCGTACCCATGGCTGGTCTTCAATGAAAAGATTAAAGTCAACTCCATTTTTCTTAGAGACTCAACAGCCATATCTGATTCAGTGCTGCTCCTATTTGGTGGGACCCTTTCGAAAGGCGATATTGTGAGTCTGTTCATTTCCTCTCCCATACAGAGTTTCTACAAGTATATCGTATTACTTATTTTGCTATTGTTTTATTTTTTTTAACAGGACGGGCATTTAAAAATGATGGGTGGTTACTTGGAGTTCTTTATGGATCCTGCATTAGCAGAAATGTATCAAAGCTTAAGATGCGAGCTTGATGAGTTATTACAGTGCAAAGTACGTATTCTGTTTTTCTTTATAACCGGTTACCTATTTTTATATTTGCTTTTAGTTTGTGTTTCTAACCTTTTATGCATCAGCTAATGAATCCCAGAATGGACATACACACACACCACGAGCTTTTATCCGCCATACGGTTGCTTCTACCTGAAGACAAATGTAATGGAAGATTTGTATTCAACCGCCAGGTGTTATACAAGGACTCAAAACCGTATATTGCATCAGCACAACCGCCACCACCACCAGTTTCCAGAATAGAAAGCGGACCAGGTGGTGACAATTCCAAAAGTCAGTTACAAACATTACTTACCAGAGCTGGGTGTCCAGCCCCAACCTACCGAACCGACCGACTTCCAAACAACCAGTTCAGGTCCATTTGTGAATTCAATGGGATGCAGATCATGGGACACCCTTGCCAAACCAAGAAACAAGCAGAAAAAGATGCTGCAGCCGAGGCTTTAGATCGGCTCATGGGTGACAACCATGCTGGCCGTGATTTTATCGGTAACACCTCAATGATGCTAAAGAAAAGCAAGAAAAATCACAACTGAAGTGAATGAAGATTTCCATAATCGATTGATATCATCATCTTTTGATGGAAGTTTCTCATGATTTTATGGTATAGCCCAATGGACGGTTGTGACCAAATTTTTCGAGCATCTTGAAGCAACCAATGCTGCATCAATACCTGTAGTTCAGTTGGATGTTTGTTGTATATAGTGCAAGTAATGGTTTCATAATTGCTTGCTTCAATGGTATGGCTAACTGTAGGATCTTGATTGAAGCCATTCACTAGATATTTAGACCATCTGCCCAATTGTAGAGAATATATAAGAACAAACATCTTAGAAAACTTTTGGGATGTCAATCTTCTCTTTGCCGATGGCAGTTCTTAACCCGACATAAAAATAATCATGTTTTGAGTTGTCGTATTTAACTTTTCTGATACGCACGTGGTTTTTGACTTAATCCGTTTCAACCCATGTGGATAAATAGGTCGACTAATAGTTTATGATCTAATTTATTAGTCTTTCAATATTTTTATAACTTGATTACGACTTATTTATAACCTATTAAAATAAATGAGTTAAATGTGTTGTGTTCTAATTAAACAATGTGTCTAATACAAATAAATATATGAGGTGACCCTCTTATTTAGCCCGACAATTGGTACCCCTATCCTATGGTCTTTATAATGAAAGCTCCATCTGAATTTTATGTTGTTCCAAATGACATAGGAGCCCCACATTTCAAGAGAAACAAATAATTTTAATCATCATAAAGTACTCTTGTTTCCAAATTATTTGCTATTATCTTCTTCACGTGCATTGTATAGTCTCAAGGAACACATGAATGTGAGTCGAACAATAAAACTTTATGGATTAATGTCTTTTAATTACAACATAGTTACTAATGTTAACGTTGTGTTCTCAAGTTTATGTAAGAAAAGAAAGCAAATAAAAGAAAAGAAAAAAGATAGTTGTGTTTTAAGTTTTTTAAAGTTTTTTTTAATAAGTGGAATGAAAATAATAAAGTTATATTCTTGAATAAAGAGAATAATACAGAAATTGAAAATTAATATCAATCCTTTCAAATAAAAAAAGTGGAAAAAATAAATGAATAGAAGAAAAAAAGAAAAATAAAAAGAAATTTCTTAAGTAAACTAGAAAGACTACATATAAATAAATGAGTCGGTTACTGTATAAAATGTTTTTATGTGCGAAGCGTATGAAGTTTTGGGGTGGATTATCACACAAGAACAATAATAATCACGCAAAAACAAAGTGATACTTACGCAAAACAAATTACACTCGTGTGATTATCACGCAGAAATGGAATTATAATGCAAGAATACCTTTTGCGTAATAATTTCACATTTGCGTGATAATTCCATCTCTGCGTAATTAATTATTACCCTTGCGTTATAGTTCCACCCGTAATTACGTGATAACTTTGTACGCTTCGCACGAAAAATACATTTTGTACCGTAACTTTTCTCAGTAAATAATAACGTCATTTCGAAGGCAAAAAGAAAGAACTTTTGGTAGAATATTCTTTCACCATATGGGTGTTTAGGTTGAGGCCCATATGTGTTTGTGATATTTATGTTGAAGTTAATCAAAATAATGTATATTTTTCAATCTATAATTGTTTACCGACACATGTTTAGATAATATAATTTACACATGACTTACATATATGTAGGTTATATAAAAGTAAAATTAATTTTATTATTTATTTTTTTGAGTTTTATGATAGACTATGTATATTTCAATATTTTTAAAAGTTTTACAAAAATATGTATTCGTTAAAATTTACGAGTTCTCAAGTGATCATAACAATATTCTAATATCATTCTTATATAAATATACTTGAATTGATATATGCATTTTTTGTAAATTTGTGTGTTTATACATTTGTTGAAATATTTTAATCTATACTTCTATACTAATATATAAAACAAAACCTTAGGACACAAGTGTAATTTTATAAAAAAATTAAGATACCTTATACAACTTTGTAAGCATTAGGTACAAGTGGTCTATGTAATTATTTTTATTTTGCCCCTCGTTTAATAGACTTCTTATAATTAATATATTAATTAACGCATATTATTAATACACTATTTAAAAATATGAGATTATTTAATTTACTATATTATATATTATATTATTTATAATACCTTAAAATAATATTTAAATATATTAATAAGTATTATCTTATTTGAAAACTTAACTATATAATTACTAAATACTTTTATTATTATTATTATTACGATTACTACTATTATTATTACTATTATTATTACTGCTATTATTACTGCTATTATTATTATTATTATTATTATTATTATTATTATTATTATTATTATTATTATTATTATTAGCGTTCATCCCGATTTTGATTCCTATGTTTTGTAGATTGCCCTCACTTGAGTATCAACGTTTATTTTCTCTATTATTGACCTGAGTTTTCAAAATCGTTTATGTTTCAGTCTATTTTACTAACACTGTTAACATAGTTAGGTGAATGTTAAGGTATGTTAAGGTATGTTAAATGATCAAACTACCCATAACCTCATTTCACACTCACTTCATAAACCATAAAAAACACACAAACTTAGAGAGAGAAAGGAAACTTTAGAGAGAGAGAGAGAGATGGAGCTGGGGTGGCGGCGATCGCCACATTTCTTCCACTAACGGCAATAGACAGAAGACGATGGTGATACAACGGTGACTGGTAGCGATGGCGCACGAAGGAGGTTCCGGCGAGTGCTATACTCTACTTTGTAGCTCTTGGTTCTCTGAGTCCAATGGTGGTGGTGGTGTTCTCCAAGTCATGGCGGCTTGACCTCAAAGGTTTTCCGGCAAGGTTCCTGCCAACCTCTAGCAACCCTAAAATATCACGATTCGATAAGGTACAGTGATGGTGTTATCCAAACTCTAACCTACACCAACTCTATCCGTCAATGCACATCCAACACAACGCAACTACTACCGCCACTACACCTCTGACGTACCACCACTGTCATAACCACACCTCTGCTACGCCATAACTACCGTCGCCACTGCACCTTTGCCACACCACTGCTTTCGCAACACAGATACCACGCCACCGCCCCTGTGCAACCACAAACTACCACCACCACCACGAGTTAACCACCTCTACCACGCCGGCCACCACCAAAACCACCTACAATCGCTTCTGTAACTTTCCTTTAAATTAGATCTGAAACCTTCATCAACATCCATGTATGCATTATGTCTTGAAACTAGATTCGATGGTGGTGGTTTGATTTCATAAAAAGGAGACACAAAGTTTTTAATAACCATTTGAGCCCTACGGGTATTTTTGTCTTTTCAGAAAAATCTAACAGAATATATTAACACTGTTAGTAAGTAGGACGAAAACATAAACGATTTTAAAAACTCAGGTCAATAATAGAGACAAAATAAGTATTGGTAGTAAAATGGAGACAATTTACAAAACACAGGGACCAAAATCAAGATTAATCTTATTTTATATTATTATTATTATTATTATTATTATTTTGTTGTTGTTGTTGTTGTTTTTGTTATTATTATTATTATTAAATGTATAATTATTATTATCTTATCTGAATACTTAACTACATAATTACTAAATACCTTCGAAATAATGATAATAATAATAAGAGTAAATTACCATTTGCATCTCTAATGTTTGTTCATTTTAACTATTTGCATCCCTATTAGGGGTGTTCATTGGATCGGATAACGGATTATTCGGATCGGATCATTCGGATTTGAAAATTTCAGGACCCTATCCGAAATCCGATCCGATCCGAATAAGGATTTCTCTATCCGATC
>BJCM01159475.1:0-15739 GCA_018326385.1 Flaveria bidentis
TAGAGGTCGGCGCGTTGAAAATCCGTATTTATTTTAACCACATCGATTAATTTCTTTTCAAAACAATCACGTATAAAGTGATATTTAATACCGATGTGTTTAGTTTTAGGATGTTGTACTGGATTTTTTGTTACGGCTATAACAACAAAATTATCAACATAGATAGGAGTGTTAGAAAATTACAAACCGTAGTCGCGCATTTGCTGTTGAATCTAGATGATTTGTGAACAGCAACTTGCAGCAGCAACCTATTCAGCTTCACATGTTGACAGAGCAACTGAGGTCTGCTTCTTACACTACCAGGTGACTAACCGTCTACCAAAGAACTAACATCCTGCTGATGTGGACTTGTAATTCATTTTGCATCTGCCATAATCCAAGTCACTATACGTTGTAAGCTCAAAATCATCATCATGAGGATACCACAACCCGAGTGTTGGAGTACCCATCAGATAACTGAAAATCCGTTTAACTCCTATGAGATGGTTGACTTTCGGTTTCGCCTGATATCTGGAGCAGAGACACGTTGCATACATGATATCCGGACGAGATGTTGTGAGATGCATAAGAGATCCAATCATTCCTCTATACATTGTGGCATCAACCAGATCACCATTTTCGTCGGGTGCCACATCATGGTTTATGGCAAGTGGAGTCTCAGCGGCTGAAGCATTCTCCATGTCAAAACGACTTAGGATGTCCCCTACATATTTAGTTTGATGTAGGAAGACTCCTATTGGTGTCTGATCCACCTGTAATCCTAGGAAGAACTTCATCTCCCCATTGCACTCATCTCAAATTCTGCTTTCATGATAGATTCAAATTCTTTACATAATTCTTTGTTTCTGGAGCCGAAGATTATGTCATCAACATAAATCTGTATGAGCAGTAAGTCACCATCCTTTTCTTTGATGAACAGTGTACAGTCAATAACTCGTCTGCAAAAACCGTGTTTCACCAAATGAGTTTAGAGTTTCTCATACCATGCTCTCGGGGCTTTATGTAGACTGTAGAGAGCCTTATCCAGCTTGTAAACTCTGTCCTGATGGTAAGGATCCTCAAATCCTTCGGGTTGACTGACATACACTGTCTCACGAATTTCCCCATGAAGGAATGCACTTTTGACATCTAGTTGATAAACTTTGATCTTTATGTGAGATGCATAGGCTAGGAAGATACGGATTGCTTCCATTCTAGCCACATGTGCAAACACTTTATTGTAATCGATTCCTTCGACTTGTCTAAAACCTTGAACGACAAGTCAAGCCTTGTTCCGAATTATGACCCCTTGGTCATTTTTCTAGCATTTCAAGACCCATTTAGTGCCAATAACCTTAGCACCTTTTGGTCTATCCACTAGTGTCCAAACTCCTAACTTCTTGAATTGTAGGATTCTTCTTGCATGGCACTCACCCATTTCTCATCGGTTAATGCTTCACTTACATATTTCGTCTCAAATTGAGACATAAAACATCGATACGCACCATCGTGAAGATAGCCTTTTTCCATGACTGAGGCATAATCAGCTAAGTATAGCTGATTTCTTGTTTGTACTCCTGATTGTACATCCCCTATGACATTGTCCAGAGGATGATATACGTTGAGTCGAGATCCGGGAGTGGTGGGAACAACTACTTCCTGATCCAGATTTTGAATTCCAGGTTCAGTATTTGTAGTCGTTGGAGTGCGAGGTTTAGAAGTGTCAGAGACATCCACATCGGATGCTTGTGTACTTTCAATAGCAGCACCTGATAATTTTCCAAATCTTCATCATCAGAGGAAGAGTCACTTACCTCAAGTGCTCCTCTGACGGACTAGAAGACTCACCTTGTGAACCTGATGTTGTCGAGTCTAGTGACGGTGTGTTTAAGACCTCGTACATCATTTTGGTCGATAACTCATCATCAGGAAGGGAGAAAGGGATGTTGAAGGACTTAAAGAATCCATCATAATCGAAGAAGAATGCAGGTCCTTTTCCAGCAAGAGGGTGGTGTATCTCTAAACGTCAACGTTGCACCACACTTCTACTTGACCCGTTTAGTTGTTGTAAACTCTCTTATACGGTATGTTGTATCCTAGAAAAATCCGTTCTTCAGCCTTCTCACTAAATTTCCCTGGCTGAGTTTTCTTCAGCAGCGTACATGGTGCGCCAAATGGTTCGAGGTACTCCAAATTAGGTTTACGTCGCTGGAGCAACTCGTAACACATTTTACCATGACGTTTGACCACCAGGACTTGATTTAGGGTGTAACATGCATTGGAAACTGCCTCATTCCAAAACTCGAGTCTGCTAGCATCGTTCGTGCTATCTCTATGAAGCTCCTGTTCTTTCGTTCAGCAACTCCGTTCATTTGTGGGGTGTAGGCAGATGTGAACTGATGTACAATTCCTTTCTCTTTGCAGAATGCCTCCATCCACTGGTTCTTGAACTCTGTGCCGTTGTCTGAGCGAATCTGTCGCACTTTCAGCTTGTAGAGAGATTCCAAAGTTGTCACCAGCTGTTTGAACGATTCAAATGTTTTTTATTTGGATTTCAGAAACATTACCCAAGATAATCTGGAGTAGTCATTAGTGACTACATAACAGTACAAATCACCAGCGATGCTCTTGGTGCTCACCGGACCAAACAGATCCATGTATAGAAGTTCGAGAGGCAATTCAATGGAATTCACTTTCTTTGCCTTGTGAGACTTCTTGGTCTGTTTACCTTTCTTACACGCTACACAAAATTCCGGAAGTTGAAAATTCTTAACCTTAACTCCATTTACTAAGTCATTCTGAATCAGATGATTTATCTTCCGTGGATTTATGTGTACCATTCTCCTATGCCATGAGATCGAGTCCCTCTCAATTGCCTTTGACAAGAAGCATTGAACTTGATGATTGGTTGTGGAGACCTTTGATAGATCCAAGACAATAAGTCATTATATCTTGAAGCTGACATTAAGATTTGGTCCTCCAGGATAATGTAATCCTTCTTCAACATATAGCACTTCTTGTTATAAAAAAAAACTTTGAATCCTTTGTCACATATCTGGAATACTGAAAGCAAGTTATTCTGTAATTGCTCAACATAGTTGACCTTATCAAACTTGACTTTCTGGTTTCCCCCTTCGCCTTGAGCGGTGATCTCCCTTGTTCCCAGCAAATGATACATGTCCCCCTTTTATTTGTTTTACATTAGAAAGGAGAGACAGGTTCCCAGTCATGTGCCTAGACCGCCCACTATCAACAATCCAGGTGTTTGTGATAGCACTGTAACAGAAACCTTGCACATTCAGAGGAAATTATCAGTTTAAGTTTGGGACCCAAGCCTTAATTGGCTTGGGTGACCAGAGGAATCACACATCATGAACTCAACCCACTGTCCATTTGAGGGTGAGGGCAAATCATTCTTCTTAGTGTTCTCAGTATCAGACACTAGACTTGACTTTTCTTTCCATGAGCCAGTTTTGTGTAAGGCCTTTTTGTAATAAACAGACGACTGGTTTGGTCGTTTTGGGTTCAGAAATAGACATGTTTGAACTTGACTTTACATTAACCTGTTCAAATTGTTCATCTAAATTCACAATAGGTATCTTACCTTTAGATTTCAAAGTAGTCTCACTCTGTTTAATGACAGAATCCACCAGTTTACCTGTGGAATCCGGATAACTAACTAGAGGAGTGGACACCACATGATCCTTAATTGGATTGTTATTTACTGGTCTAAATTTAGAATTTAACATGATCTCATGTGGTGGTGGAACCACTTTGTAATCCAACCCCTCCCCATTATTTCGTTCTTTCACTAAATGTTGAACTATGTGAGAAGAACTAGTCCAACTGTGCAGTTTTTGTTTTAATGAGTTGACTTAGACTTTTAAAACTGATTTTTCTTTCTTAGTTTCTTCCAGAGAGTTTGAATAGAACTTTATATCATTTGCTTGATTAAAAGCAACAACCTCGGTTTCCCTTAGTTGTTTATTTAAAAGTTCTATTTTCTTTTTATAACTATGCTCATTTTGTTTTAAAATCCGATTAGCTTCTGTGCACAATTGTAAGTCATTTACTAAGCTATCATTGTGGTCTAATAACCTAGCAAATTTTGAATCTATGCTTTCTCTAAATTTGTTACATTCATTACAAGCATGATTTTCAAAGAGTTGGTCTTTTGTATTTACCTGTGAAGACTCGGTTAAATTAGCCATCAACGCAGAGGTAGACTCTTCGGATGTTGGAGGTTCTGTACATGTTGTTTTGAGGTCTTCTTCAATCAGGTGATTGACCACATTCGCAGTGTCTTCATTATCGGACATCACTAGTTCCACTGCTATTTCACCTTCACTTGCAGAGTCATCATCCAAACCCTCGACATTGGCCATGTTCGATTCACCCGGAGACACAAAACTGAAGGTCCAATCCTGTCCTTCGTCACCTTGAGAAGTCAAGGCCTTAGTCTCTTTGCTTGACGAGGTAGCTCCACTCGTTGGTTTGTCTTGACGGTTGAAAGATGAGAATGGATTCATGTTACCTGTCTTCTTGGGCTTTACACATTCACGTTTGAAATTCCCCTTTTCTCCACAGTTAAAGCTTGTAACTTTGGTTTTGTCAAAACCAAAAGTAGTGTCTTTTGTGGCTACCAAGTTCTGTCCAGTCTTTTTCACAAACTTCTTTGCTCTCCTGACAGCACTTGCCAAAGCCCACATTATATCCATTCTCTCTAATTCATTCTCGTCCACCTGCTCGTAGTCTTCATTGGCCAAATGGCAATTACCAATTTTCCCTACAACTAGACCATCAAAAGAATGAACACCTGTTGCTAGAAGGTCCATATGCTCCTTTGCAACCTCCACAGTAATATTTCTGAGATTTTTAGTCTTCAACTTAGTAGCACTTGCTTCAGGTGCAATATATTGGGTACTAGATGACCAGGACGTTTCAGATCCTGAAGCTGTAGTTTGAGAAGGAGCAGTTGAACTAGACACAAACGTTGTTTGAAGTGGTGCTCCAGAACTGGTTGGTTTGGGAGATGAGTTATACAGTGAAGGATTTTGGTCGTAGGATCCTTTCTGTGACCTGTACTTTATCCTCAGTTCCTCCTCCCTTAATTTCAGGATGAAGTCGTTTATGTCTACTTTTGCCAATATATTGTTCTGTCTCAAGTTAGACACAAACGAATCCCACTTAATTCTCTGGCAAACCATCGGCAAAGCTTGATACTTTGTCTTCCATTGACGTTGTGACCCCATGAGTGTGCAGTTTGCTCATTAGATGGTAGAACCTGTCTATGACATCATCCAAGCTTTCTTTCCCTATTGAAGAGAAGTTATCAAACTCCTTTTTCAGAGCCTTTGCCTTTAGAGATTTTAACGTTGCATTCCTATCGTATCATTTCTCCAAAGCTTCCCATAACTTCTTTTCTTGTTTGTTCTCAGAAAACTGATAGAATATGTCCTTTGGTATGGACTGAGTCAACAAGGCATACACCTTCTTTTCAGCATTGTACTTTGCCTTCTGGCTATCAGTCATACCACCCAAGGTTAATTTAACACCGTCAGCACCCACCGGCATACTATAACCTGTCTCAATAGATTCCCAAAGGTTAGGATCAACTTCATTAAGATAGATCTCGAATCAATGCTTCCATTGTGGGTAACCATCTAATGTTATAAGTTTAGGTGGTTTATTGTGATTCCCAATTTCATTTTCCAGAAGCAGAAGGTTCTGGATTCGAGAGTCCCTTCCGGCAGTAAACGCAGAGTACTGATCTTCCATCTCTTTAAACTTTGAACTTTTGAAGTTTAAACTTGTGCGAATGGACAAATGCGAATGAGTCGATCGTGCGATTGGACAAATGCGGTTGAGTCAATCGTGCGATTGGACAAATGCGGATGAGTCAATCGGGCAATTGGACAAATGCGGATGGCCAATGCGGATGACTTAGTCGTGCGTATGAAAGGTGCGAATGAATTCAATCGTGCGATTGGATTCAGTCGTACGTATGGAGTGTGCGATTGGAGACAAGCGAATGGGGCTGTTCAGTCGTACGAATGAGTAAGTGACTGAGTTCAATCGTGTGAATAGGGTGTGCGATTGAGTTCGGTCGTACGATTGAGCCAATCGTGCGACTGAAGGCTGTTGTTTTTGCAAAATCGAAGGTTTGTGACACTTTGACACAAAAATACGAATTTTCAAGAACCCTAATTTGTCGTATGCCGAAAAACGTAAACTTTTAGACCTGGAGACATCGAAAACACTGTTCTACGAAAAAAGGTGACTCTTTTGAATGAAAAACGTGATTTTTACACCGAAACTAATCGAATCAAACGCAAAATAAAGATCCAAGGCTCTGATACCACTTGTTAAGACCGTGTACGTACGGAGTACTAACTGATAATGCGTGAAACCAGATCAAATAGTGTGGAATCCTATTTAATTGGCGATCCAATCAGTGAGAACGCGATTCTGATTAATCTAATGATGAAAGAAACGTTAAGAATGATTAGAACAAGATCAACTACGAACTATGAAGTTGGAACAGGCTTTCTGGAGTCTTTGGACGGCTTGGGTACGAATATGTGTCAAAAGTCTTGAAGTGTTACGTTTTTCCACGAATTAGGTGGTATTTATAGGTTAGGGTTTTTCAATCGTACGACTGAACCATTAGCATGGTTCAGTCGTGCAACTGAATTATGTGATTGATTCATAAGCACGACTGAAGGTTCAGTTGTGCGACTGAGTCATTCTTATGTCTCAATCGTGCGACTGATCCGGTCTCCTGGTTCAGTCGTGCAACTGGTCCATTAGCATGATGTATTCATGCGTATGGTCCATTAGCATGGTCCATTCGCATGAAGACTTCATATGATTAAGTTTGAACATGTTTCTCAATCATTATAGACTAAGAACTATGCACAATAACCTCAAACCTATATAGTTAGTTCAATATACTTTATCACACAATAAACAATGAAACATTAAACATTATAAGCATCAATCACATATTGTATTTCATTCGATTCATCCATTACATATATGTAAGACATGACAGAGATTTACATTAAGCTCCTAAACTAGGTACATATGTATCAACAGAACAATTAAAAGAACTTTAGAGCAAAAGTGTATAAAACCTCGTGTTATACTTACCAACAGAGACCTTGCTTTGATAAAAGCGTGTGAAGAAGTATTTTCAAATGCCGTGAGACTACTTTGTAGATGGTATATATTGGAATATATTATTAAACATTACAAGAAGAATTTTTCAAATGATGAATGTGACGCTTTTGAACATTTGTGGTCGGTATTAATGTATACGAGTACAATTTTGACCACCTTTATTGAAAATTGGTGCCAAAACATTCAAGTAAGTTTTGATGTATCTGAAAAATAACTGGTTGGATCCTTATAAAGAGAGGTTTGTGACTGCATGGAAACATTCAAGTAAGTTTTGATGTACCTGAAAAATAACTGGTTGGACCCTTATAAAGAGAGGTTTGTGACTACATGGATTGATAGAAATCGTAACTTCGGTCAACACACAACGAATCGAGTGGAGACCCAACATTCCTTGCTAAAAAGTTATCTAAAAAAACTAACAGTATCATAGATATATTTATTTCATTTATCAATGATATTTTAGTGACACGGGATTTCACTATCAAAGAAAGTTTTACAAAAAAGTAAAATAATGCTTATGGTTCAGCACAATCATAAAGTGCTTCAATACTTACGAGGTAAAAGTTTTATTACGGCTTTGGATCTTTTGGTTGGCGAGATCAACATAGATAATCTAATGACATCTAACGCATCATGTGAGTGTCATCTTTTTACGAGTTGTGGTATTCCATATGCGTGTAGATTAAATCATTACTTTCAAACATGTAAAATATTTTGTTATTAAAATTTTATTGTTTATATTTTATTATTTTACCATGAATATTATATTTTGTTACTCATTATTTAGGTCAAAATATACCACTCGACTACATTGATATTTTTGGAGAAAGCTTGACTTTTCACCAGCATATATTGTATGTGAGGAGAAAATAAATATAAATAAAGAAATGGAGATGGTGATAAAACATTTACTTCTTCAACCAGAAAGAGTGAAAAGATCTGTAGTAGGTATGATAAATTCACTCATAAATCCAGCGAAAACGGATCAAAAAGCTCCGAAAGTGCAAACAAATACATGCAGTTGTCCCAAAAAGGATAAACAACAATATGTGATATTAGACCCTCACAGACATAGTTCATACGTATAAGAACAAGAAAATATTCAAGTTCTTCCAATATATTCAAATTCAGTGGTGATATCTAAACAATGGTTATTTCAACGCAGTCAATCAATGTCTTCCAAAACAAGAGGCAAATATATATCATCCCAATAAACTTCAAAGTTTTCATATACCCCGGGGCACGAAGAAAAAAACAACTATTACCGGTTTCGTGATTTTATTCCATCTATGTTCTATCCGTACATTTCGGGTGCGGATGATGTATATACAGACAATAATTGTGGTTTTTGGGTTGTAGCAACTGGATTGGGATATGATGAAAATCAATGACGTTTTATTCGTACCGAACTTATAGAGGAGCTGGATGAAGATGAAAATCGATACGATGATATCACGATATCAAGCGTCTAAGAAATTCATTGGACTGGAACGGGATAGGTGCAGCTCCACGTAGACATTGGATGACAGTGCCACCCACAGCGATCTTAGTTGCTAACAGGTTTTGTGTGTTTTAATATTAATTACAATCGATAACAGTGCAACTTATTTTCCATATTGGTCGTCTCCTCACGGTATCGCTATCCACTAAATGATTGCAATTGTCTTTGTAAATGGAAATCATTTAATTAGGTTATGATTAGCAGATGACTATCAAAAGACTTTACCAAGTGGATACTGGAAAAATTTTAAAACACCAAATGATAATGATTAGGAGCTTATATACAAGGCACAAATTCAAAATTTTGCTGAATCGAGAAAAGACGAGGACCCTGAACATATTAATTTGTTATAAGTTGTATTATTGTAATGATTTTTGTATTATTGTTATAATAGTCGGATTTTAATACAATGTGCAATTTGTAATTTTATAATTACTAACTATGTAACTATGAAATGCAATTTGTAATCCAAATGAAAAGCATTAATAATACTTACTATTTTAATATCAAATCATAAAGAAAATACAATTTTTACATCAAAACATAATAAAATACATTAAAAGAACTACTCCTGAGGTGGCTTATCCGTGACGTCCTCAGTTGCCTCGTCACTATCTGTCGGCCGCCTCTCAAAAGGTACAATCTTCTTCAAAGGCGGAGGAACAACCCCCTGCAATGCAACCTATGTGTTGTTGAGCTCCATCTATCACAAATGCATAGTGTGCATCTCACGCAGCAAATGGACAGACTCACGCAACAGCTCCATCTATCACAACCTATGTGCTGACACCCTCCGGGATGTTGCTGAAGCTGCTGGGGCTCCTCCGCCTCTTCCTCGGCACCCTCAATGGGAGGGTGGAATATCGTCTGACCGCCGTCAACGGACCATCGTAGGTTGCCGTAAAAAATGGCGGCAATACCCATGGCTAGCACAGTCTGGCGGCCTAATATCCACGGCGGGGCGTCACTCGTCTGGCGCGCAAGTAGCGCATCGGTGTATATCCCTAAACAGGAGGGAATGACGGTGATATACGCCCCGCAAACTATAGTGTTATCCATCTGTAAACAATCAAATAAGAAGAAAAATATATTAATTCATAACAATTAATAATTAAATAATAATTAAAAAATCTAAATGATATATTACCTTTCCCGTAGCAACGGAAAGTAGATAAGCCGTCATACAGAGAGCAAGATTAACCCTCCTATGGCTAATCAAAGCTTATAAAAAGAATACGTCTCCGAGCGAAACCTGCTCAGTGCTCTGATCGCGCCTTGAGTATGCTAAACGGGTCATAGCCCTTTGAAGTTTAGCAGGGTCATGAGCCGTGAGTATGCTTCATGGCTCGTAAGTTATGTAGGTTAAAAGGGTTACGGGTCGTGAAGCTGCCTTACGGCCCGTAACCCTTTTATTTTTTTGAAAATCTTTGAAATTTAATTTTACATTTATAAATTACTAAAATATAATTAAATAAAATTAAAAAAGAAATTGGTTATGTACCTGATAGTAGAAGAAAAGTAACTAAAACGGGGTCGTAAAATTGAAAGTAGACGTGTATGGAGAGGGTCGTATCAGAGAGAATAGAAATAGTGAAAGTGGGCGTAAATGGACTTACAGGGCTTGAAGCTTATATATTAAAAGCTTCATGACCCATGAAGCCTCTTACAGTCCGTGAAGATATTATTCATGGGTCGTGAAGCGTCTCACGGTCATGACACGCTTTGTATTAAGAATACCAACCGTTAAGGTCTCACGGCGTGTAAACCTCTTCACGTAAAATTTTAAAAAATATCCGTTTGACTTAACGACCAGTGAAGCGTTTCACGGTCATAAGCCCTAACGGTTTAAAATATATTCGTTATGGTTCACGGCCCGTGAAACCATTCACGGCCCGTGAAACCATTCACGACCCGTGAAACCATTCACGACCCGTGAAATTTAAAAAAAATAATTTTCAACTATCAGTACTAACATATTTGCAAAAAAATACACTCAAACATCATAATCTTAACATATTTACAAAAAATATGATTTCGACAAGTTTTATATCAAATTCACAATCGGTTACATCACAACATCAAAATCCTTGGAATGACGAAGAACATGTCACTTTAGCAAGATCTTGTCTAGAAAATTTGGGTGCTATTTTCGGAGAGTGTTCAATTTATTGGAACCATATATCAAAGTGTTTCCATCAAATTCTATAACGTGATGACTATCGAACCACTAAGGAACTTAGCAGCAAATAGTTTGATTTAAGGACAAAGATATCGATATTTCACTTAATATATGATAACATTTACGAAAACCAAAACACTTTATGGAATGATGCAGACATTATGGAAAGGGCTTAAGAACTATACCAGTGAAGAATCGGAACATATTTTAATCATGTTGCGGTTTGGAACTTTTATAAAAGTCAACAAGATTAAAGATTGTATTTCAAGTTACTCTTATGTTATTTTATTAGATTGTTCGAATATTATTTTTAATAAACATATAAAATATTTCTAATTAAATAATTACATTGTTCGTCTTGAATACAGTTCATCTACCATAAATCGTTGGAATCTAAGGCAAGTATCTTGTAAATTATTTTCATGTCACTCTAAAGATCTATTTTGAACCAGTCTATGTAATAACATACAAATAACAATTTCTGAATCTCAACCAATATGACCTGTATTCAAAGGCCAAACACTTTCACCGGAAACTAACAATTCTTCAATTTATTCTTGGCCAGATTGCTGCCAATAATGTATACATCCAATAAAATAAAGGAAATATGATTCAAATTGTACAATAATCGCCTGAACATTACGATGAATGCACCACGAATCATCACACGTATTTGGACGGCATTCATAAGGAAAGAATATATGAACTTGTAGTGACTTCATAGAAATTTTAAAAAGATACCAATTTTCATCATTATCAATAATCAGTACGTACACCTACAAAAAATAATATCACAATTATAGATTTTTTAGACAAATTAAATCACAACTATAACACGAAAACAATATTACCGTATCAACTTCCCATAACGCAGGATATAGATCTCTCACTCACGTCTGCATATTCATTACCATCAACGGATCCCATGTATATTAAGTTAAACCACTCAAATGGAAGAATCGTCCAACGATCATTAACCGACAACTCTTTTGTTCTACTTATTTCTTCAAATTGTCAGATCATCAGTCTATTTGTCCACGCCCAAATATGTTATAAAGAACAATAAAATATATATTAAAACAGTTATTTTAGGGTACAACAAATTCTAATTTAAAATCTTATATTTGAACACAAAGTTGTGTTTCCAAGAAGCCCTCGCCAAAATTGTAAGTGGAGATCCACAACACCCATGTAATATACCCTACATAACTCAGCATCTCCGTTTCGTAAAAACTGCATAATATTCCGAGACCATTTTTTGTCATTCCACCAATTATGGTTATCAATTGGTTCCGGAATACTTTCAACAATTACACATGAGTTAGAACCAACTTCATTCGCACGTCTTCTATTATTTCTCCGCTCTGGCATTTTACTTATCTCGATCGATATTGTTTTATAAAAAACTAAAATGTATCCCTATATATATCAGTGAATATAGAATAATACATTAAATCAGATAATTGATACACGTTTTATAAGGAATAATACGTCACATCAAATAATTATAAAAAAACAAATAATCACGAAAACCGATAAATAATTAAAAAACAAAAAATATGTCGACAACCTTCACGATCCGTGAAGAGGTTCACAGGCCGTGAATAAATTCCTTTACAGTCCATTAACGCTCTCACGAAAGAAGTGTTACGGCTCGTTACAATCTTCACAGTCGTGATTTGTTATTTCAAAATTTTAATTCGTCGCAACGCTTTCACGGCCCGTAAGCGTCTTCACAGGCCGTGAATAAAAGTCAAAGGGCGTCTAGATTTTCCAGACAGGGTGTCTGTATATTCGAGCCCTAATTATATATATTATATATAACATTATATATGCTATATGATTGTTTCCATCATAATATTATATGTATTAAAAATTAGAGTAAATTACTACTTTGGCCCATTAGGTTAGGATCATTTAACCCTATCGGGCCTAAAAATTTAATCTTTTGACATATCAACCTTTAACGCTTCATTTCTTAACTCTTTTGGACCCTTACGCTAACTATGATAACTTTTTCCTATTAAGTATAAGGACATTTTGGTCATTTTCACTTTAACGATTGTTTATGTGATTTTAAAAGCCTTTAGGTTATTTATTCACATTCTTAAAATGACCATTCTATCCCTGTTAATAATAATTAATAATAAATTCATTAACATCATCATCCTCTAACACCATCATCATCAATCACAGCCCATCACAACATTGCCCGCTACCGTCACACGCTATCGGAACCATAACCTGACCCATCATCACATTTTACCATCACCAACCACCATAGCTAACGTCGACCGCCTGACCCGTCACTACGATTCACCATCGCATTACCATAGTCATGACTCATCTGTATAAACAACACCATCAAACACGTATCCAATAACCACCACCATCATCATACAACTTTAACCCCGCCTGAATCACTCGTGACCACCACTACACCAGGGGAGATATAGAGAGAGAGTGTGTGTGTGTGTGTCACACTCCGACTGACGGCGGAATCATCAGGGCAGATGAATGTGAAACGATTATTCATAGCTCATGGAACTAATTAAGTTGAAATAATATTAAATGTAATTTTTATTTAATAACACAATTAATTAATTCGTTACAATACAATACGGATTCAAACAACATAATAAAATCTTTAATTAATCTAGGTCCAAGTCCTATATGACCATGAAGAATTTCTCAAAGTAACATCCTGAAACATGTTAAAAATAAGTTCAATATATAATGTTGGTGAGTTCTCATAAATTTGGTACGTGTTTGAATAGGTTTTAAAAACAGCAAACGGTTTCATAAAATTATAAAAATTTATAGTTGACTAGTGAAGAGTCTCCTGGACAACTTTTGTTTACAAACATTTTTATGAAAAGATCCGTAAATAGGTCAAAACAGTAGTACAAGACATAAGGTGCTGAAATACGCACTTATCTTGTGAAGGTTATTGTTGATTTTTCCGATTGATTTTGAAGACGTATAAACCGTCGTTGAAAAGGTTATTCGATGAACTTAATATTGGAGTTTGATTGTACTCAAATTTAGTTAGTTATGACCAAGTTATGGTCGGTTGAAGTCAAATTATATTCTACCAAAATTATAGTAAGACACTTATGTGCACTTTTAAAATTGTTAAAGCATGAAATGGGTTAGAACAAATTTTTTATGTCGATATATGATATATTAGACTTCATTTTATTTATAGAAAAATATGCCAATAATTTAGCATAGCCATCACTTAGATAAATAATCTTGTGTAATAACCGAATGCGGCCGCATAGTCGTCCATATGCAAACGGGATTCTTTGTTTACGTTAGTGTGTTCTTAGCATGATTTAGAAATGTTATTGATTGTTATAAGATTAGTGAATGTTAGAAGGTTAATGATCAAATTATAAAGATTAAAATTAAAAGAGATTTAGTAGAAGAAAGAATAAAAGTAAGAACATAAAGTCATGAGAACAATAAGATGTTAAGATGATTAAAACAATATAGAAATAGATAATATAAATGCAATATAAGGTTACCTTAGTATTAGAAATTTTTTGAAATTACTTGTCAAAGAAATTTCTTGAAATTGATCAAAACCATATGATAAAAGAAAGGTTTGTTAGTGAGATTTTTACAGAATGAGCAAATAAAAAGTCAGACTTAAAATTTGTTTTTATAGTAGAGGTTAGAGGGGGGTTATGAATGGTGTTAATGATGAGTTACAAGTCTTTCAAAAGGAAGTTATGATTGGAATTTGAAATGAATATAAAATTAAATAATTTAAATAAAAAATTACAATTTAAACTCTAAATTTATTAAGACTCTTTTAATTTAACTCTTTTTTATCAAATCTTTATAAACTTTATAAATCTCACAAGAACTTGTAATTTTATTATTTATTTTAGTTGAATATTTTTAAATCTTATAGATATTAATAACCTTTTAGAATTTATAAATTTATATTATAAATTATAGAATTTAAGTTAAATTGATTACGTTACACATTTTTTTTGTTTTTGAAACATTAAGATAAATCAAATAACTAGATAATAAATTTTATTTTCAACTTGCCCCAAATGGATTCGGGTTTAGATTTTCCAAAATGTGCAAATGTTATAAAGAGAGAGATAGATATTATAGTGGCAGTGGCAGTGAAGAACGATGGTCACGACTATGAAAACTCATGAGAGAGGCAGTGCCAGCGATGGTGGTGGTGGTATGTGTCATCGGTGTCTACGGTAGTGAAGAATGGTGGTGGCGGAGATGTGTTGGTTGATGGTTGTGGAGATGGATAAGGGTAATGGTGATGGTGGATTACCCAGATCTAGAGGTCATGGTGTATGTGTATAAAGAGAGGGGTGCGTCAATGTACCGACAATGCTTCAGTATGCTCGAAGAAGACGATGGGTATGGGATGGGTTGGTTGGGTTCTAAAATATGTTATGGTGGTGTGTGTGGTGGTTGTACTTGTAAATTTAAAAATATGCAGAAATGACCCTAAATCTTTGAAATTTACATAAACAACCTTTAAAGTAAAATGACTAAAATGTCATTACACTTAACTGAAAAAATTAAAATAGTTAGTGTCTCAAAAGAGTTTAAAAAAACAAAACGTTAGGGGTTGATATGTCAAAAGATTCCTTTTTGGGCCGATAGTGGTTAAATGGCTCCAACCACAGGGGTCAAAATAGTAATTTACTCTAAAAATTACCCCGACATGCCACTAAGTGTAAGTTTGATTCTGTCAGCACCTACAGGCATGCTATACCCCGACTCTATTGCCTCCCACAAATTTGTATCTACTCCATTTAAGTAGATTTCGAAACGTTGTTTCCATTGTGGGTAGTCGTCTAACGTGATAAGCTTCGGGGGTTTATTGTGAATTCCCACTTCGTTCTCCAACA
>BJCM01159494.1:0-10756 GCA_018326385.1 Flaveria bidentis
ACACACACACACATATATATATATATATATATATATATATATATATATGTTAGGAGGACCGTGTACGATAGAGTACTAACGGATTTTGCATGAAACCATATCAAATAGTGTGGAATCCTATTTGATTGGCGATCCAATCAGTGAGAATGATAATCCGATCGATATAACAATGAACTAAACGTTAAGAATGAGTAGGGATCAATCAAGATCGAACTTTGAAGTTGGATTGGCTGTTTAGGACGCTTTGGATGGCTAGGGTTTTTCAATATTCGAAGTCTCTCTCAAAGTATTCAAAATGTTATTAAAAGTTTTGTTTTCCATGAATTAAGTGGTATTTATAGGTTTGTAGTTTCCATTCGTACGACTGAACCATTAGCATGGTTCAATCGACTGAATCATGCGTTTGATTCATACGCACGACTGAGGGTTCAGTCGTGCGACTGAGTTAATCTTATGTCTCAATCATACGACTGATCCAGTCTTCTGGTTCAGTCGTGCGACTGGTCCATAAGTATGATATATTCATGCGTATGGTCCATAAGTATGGTCCATTAGCATGAATAATCACCCGACTAAGTTGAACATATTTCCCAATCATTATTGACTTAGAATTGTGTACAACACTCTCAAACCTATATATGATGTTCATACATATGAATTATATTTAACGCAATAATAATATGAAATAATCAAAGATAAATAAACATCAAAAGCATATCATATTTCATTGAACAATTACATTACACATATGTAAGACATGAAAGACTTTTACATTTAAGCACATAAACTATCATGCATCTACAAACTCTCCCTTGGACCTAGTTTACCCTATTGTCTAACATTCTTCACATGGTTTTGAAACTTATAGTACTTCTCTTCTCTTGTGACTCCTGCGTGTATCTCAAATGCAAAGCAGAGTCATATCACGTGTTGGAACTGAAGAGCTTGTACAATGTCTTGCGTGTCATAGAACAGTGGCCACTTGTATAAAGTGTAAACATCTTCTGACATTGGGTCAAATACATTGATAGTCTCTATCTTTCCATCTTTGTTCAACACAATGACCGCTTCTCCCATCCTCCAATCATAATACCACCATTTGAAATATGGAGTGAAGTCCTGAGGCATTTTCCGTAAGGGAATCTTAGACATTGTGCGTGGGGGACTCCACTTCAACACTACCTTCGGTCTTCCAGATATATGATCAACTTCAGAATTATGAATGAACCTCTTAGGTTGTTAAGGTCTAATGTTTACCCATCTGGTGTGGTATTCTTTCTTCAATGTTGCCTCAAACCATCCTAACATCTTTCTCGGGTTGGCATACAAAAGATCTAAGCATGCCAGTCGGTTGAGCTCAAAACCAGGAAGAGTCTTCAGATCATGTGGATATCTGAAGTACTCAATCTCCTTATCTCTCTTTACAGCATAAACATTTAAGTCTTCAAAATAAGCCCACACGATGATTTTGCAAGTCACTTTCTGATGTTTCTTGACTTTGTACTCTTTGGTGTAGGCATTCTGCTTTGGAGGTGCGCGTTGAGCTTTCATATAGAATTGGGTTTTATACCCATATGATTTGCTATGTGTATGTTGATGTTATGATGTGATGTTGGGCTATGTTCATGTTTGATGATGTTATAGTTGTGATTCTAAGGCTTAGAATGCAGGAAGTAAGCTTAGAACATGAAAGATGAGATTTGGGAATTTAATCTGATGAACAATGTGCCCTAGGCTGCTCATACACCCAAGTAGTAGTTCATACGCCTAAGTTTAGAAAACTGCCTAAGTGATGAACAAATGCGGATGGAAAGTCAATGCGGATGGAAAGTCAATGCGGATGAACAGTTAATGCGGATGAGCATTGACTAAGTAAGGGAAATACGGATGAGCATTGACTAAGTATGGGAAATGCGGATGAGTATTGGGGGAAATGCGGATGAGCATTGACTAAGTATGGGAAATGCGGATGAGTATTTGGGAAATACGGATGAATACTGAGGAAATGCGGATGAACTTGAACAAATGCAGATGAACTTGAACAAATGCAGATGAACTTGACAAATGCGGATGAACAAAAAGGCAAATACGGATGAACACTTAGAATAGTTTTTTTGACTTTTGGGGAAAATTGAAATTTAGGCCTTGACTTGGGAGGTTTCCCAAGGGTTCATGTAAGCTGACTTTTGAGGTCATAGATGCTATGTTGGGCATGTTATGATGTATGATTGATGCTTATGTATGAAGGTATGTATGATGTATGTTATGTATGTATGATGCCATGTATGATGATGTTGACTGCTTATGTATATGTTCCTTGTTGTATGATTATTTTCCCGTGGCTTTACATTGAATGTTAATGAATGAAATGAAAGTATTATGTAACGTAAAGTGAAAGATAATGAAAAGGGGAACATGACGAATGAATGCATGCATTAATGAACGAAGGAAAGTAAAGTAAGTCTTGCAAGCATTGTATGTGGGAACATGCCCAATGAAGGGTGTTAGTCCAACAATGTGTGGGTTAGCTACCCAGAACGATGCACGCTAAAGTCTTTCTTTATGATTGACCATTTATATATAACCTTTGTCACTTACCCTAGATACTGTGGCCAGGCTGCTGTACGCCATGACGGGGGGTGTATGATAGATCTTGGCCCAGTATCCGCTTTATGCATGACGGTGGGTATAGCACATGACAATGGTACACCTGAATTTACCCTTAGGTACTACGGCGAGGCTGTTGTGCGCCATGACGGAGGGTCTATGATAGGCCCCGACCCAGTACCCGCTTTATGCATGACGGTGGGGTAAAGTTCATGGTTTTTGATGTAGTGAAATGAAGTAATGAAGAACGTATGAATGAAAGTAAGAAAGCATGAATGAATGAAAGTTAATGAATGAGTGATGAAGATAATAATGATAATATCTATTTATACGTATGATATGTGATCACAGGAAAAAGTAAAGAATAGTTTTACTGAAAGTAAAGTATGTTTTATTATAAAACTAGACCTCACTCAGCAACGCTGACTTTTTATGTGTTTCTAGTTGGCAGGTAAGGTTGCTGAGGATGGCAAGGGGCGACTACTCAGCTCTTACTGGATGGCATTCTTTTGTATAATGTTTTTGCATTGTAATGCGAACAAACGATGTTTTGTAATGAATTGTTGTATTATTTTGCAAAAGCATATGAAATGAAAAGTTACTTTAATGTTCCGTTGCGACGTTTTATGAATGATAAATGTAAATATATGTTTTATGTGCAATGATTGTCTAGCTGTAAGTGTCCCGGGAAGGGGGCCTTACATCAGAAGCTTGGGCTTGACTTTCATCTTTCTCCATTTCATTCAGCTTATCAAAAGTAGCACTGCCAAAAGTTTCACCCAAGTTGGGGATAACATTGCCCTCAAGGTCAGTGTACTCAGGATAGTGCTTAGCTGTAACATCTTCAATCTCTATTTCATCGACATCCATAGCTCCTCATCACTTAGAACATTGACTTTGGGAGCATCTTTGATCAGTTCATCTGGATTTAGTCGGAACATATCAGTTAGCTGCTCACCGGTTAGATCATGTATGATTTCTCCTTCTTCGGGAGTGTAGCTCACTGACCATCTTACGATCCCATGCAAATAAAGAATCATATTGAGTTGAGTCTTGATTTCCTGAAGGGGGACAACATCATATTCATCTAGCTGTTGAGCTTCATCTGTTTGATTAAACATTCAATACATCAGACATAAATCATTAATCAAGACATTTAACATAAATAATCATTAATTACATTAGTGTAATACACAATTGAAGTACAAAAGTTTCAAATACATAAACATCTAATCATTACTTTTGCCTTGATCGGTTGTCTCTTCAGCAGGAGCTATGAATGAGGCTCTTTGATCCTGATTTTGCTTGGTGTACCTCTCCTTTGATTGAGTGGAGGCTGATGCAGCAACATCACCTTCTTGCTCATCATCATCATTTTCATCCTTTTTGTCCTTCCCACTTGGTCCCGCTTCCTCATCATCATCATCTTCTTCTTTAGATTCTTCTTTAGTGAGCTCATCTTCATCATCCTCATCATCACCATCTTTAATCTTTAAAGGCTCACTCTTAGATCCCTTTAGCTTTAACAAGATCTTTTTGTCCTTTTTCTCCAGACCCTCAATCCTTTTCACCGATGCCATCACCAAATCATTTTGACTCTTTAGCGCATGGTCAGCTCGGCCTAAAGCTCTCTCATACTGTGCATTCTTCTCACTGAGCTGAGCTATTTGCTTGGCTTGAGCTGCATTTACCGCCATCAGCTGATTTATCTGAGTAGCTCTTAGATCATCAGTTGCGATCAGCTTTTGCATGATACAGTTTAGGTTTGCCAGCTGTTCCTCTAACCTGATAGTGGGAAGAGTGGAGCCATGTGTCATTGGGGATTGGGTGGATGTACCGGCTTGTTGAGTGGTGGTTGTGGTGGTGGATGTGGTGAAGATGGGAGGAGGAATGGGAGTGGATTGTGGTGGAATTGTGTTGGGTTGTGTGGGTGAGGTGGAGGTAGGGTATAAGCGGTGGAGGGAGTATCAGTGGCTGTGGGAGTGGTAGTAGGAGTTGTGGTAGTGGGAGTGGCTGTGGTAGTGGTGGTAGGAGTTGTGGTAGTGGTGGTGGGAGCTGTGGTAATGGTGGTGGCTGTAGTGATTAGGGTGATCCTTTGCCTCTTGCTCTTTTTGCCGTGGGGTTGGGCCATCCTTTTCTTCCTTGAGCCCTTGGAGACAGAGGCTCCCCCTGAGTTGATTGGCTGGTCTAGTGTGTAAGTAGGATCAGTGAAATCTGTAGCACCACCTTTCGACCCAGCTTGGCGTCCACCAACCGCCTCTTTACCTTTTTCAGTGGCCACAACCCGGCTACCGACTGTCCTAACTAGAGGCTCATCATCAGATTCTTCCTCTTCATCGAGCAGGAAGTCTTGGTGGAAGGCAGGCTTCTCTGTTCCGCTAGGTGCAACAGTGGTGTCATGTCGAGATGGTGGAGATATAGTAGAAGTTTCAGTGGCTCTCGATTGAGTGGGACCAGTATCTCCACCACCTTGACCATCATCATGGTCGTCATCATCATCGTCGTCTTCATCGGTGGGTAGCACAATTGGCTCAACATCAGAATCGCTATCATCGTGACGCCACTTCTTGCGATAGGGTGCCACATAATCTTCACTGGCCATATACCCAAACAATCTCCTGACCAGGGGCTTTACCTGCTTCCCCCGGTACACTTTCATCCTGCCTAAAGTCGTGTCATCCATCACCTCTAGAATAACAACATCATCTCTCTCTTTTGGCAGCATAGGAAGCTTCTCATCTATGATTATCTGTAGGAAACGTGGATACATACAAAAGCCTTCCTTTCCTTTGGCTTCAAGGTTCTTGATTCGATAAACGAAGAGAACGCGAGAAAAACTGAACGGGTAGTTCAGTACCAGTGCAACGAATGCGTTCTGGATTTGGTCCAAAAACTCATCAAATCCTCCTCTCCTTGAAGCTATGCACTTTAGGATAACATGAACCAAGTACTTGAACTGGGGGGACATGTTGCTCTTGTTGAGCACACCTGCATTGATATCCCCAGCGTACTTTATCCTTAGAAAGCATCCCCGAACATTGAGGGGATGCAGCTTGGTTGGGTAGGCACCATCCTCACCTAGATCTAAAATCCTCTTCAGATCTTCTTCTGTGATCTGAATCTCCTACCCGAAGATAGAGCTCCTAATACAGTGAGGCTCAGCCGATCGGTCAACTGAGGCACCTTCCTAGAAGGCCTATTGTATAGACCTGTATGGTGTGCATGGAGCAGAGATGGCCTTGTATATCCTCGATCTGCGTAGGAAGGCTATAATCCCAGTGAACTCAGAGGCATTCCTAGAAGTAGCATCGAGATGAGCACATATGTTGTGCTTGGTGCTCATCGTCCATCTATCAGCCATGTTACTGCAACACATGAAACATATACATTAGATTTGTGCATAAGAGATGAAAGTTGGAACTTAAACTATTTTGATCAAACTGGTTCAGTCGTGCGATTGAACCATACGACTGAGTTCAGTCGTGCAATTGAGCTTGCGGCTGAGTTCATTCGTGCGATTGAGCCTGCGACTGAACTTAATCATATGCTAAGCCATGCGGTTGAGTCAGTCACTGAGTCACCGATTGATTCACTCGTGTGATTGAATCGTGCGCTGGCTCAATCGTGCGACTGAGGTTCATATGGAGTGTCTATTCGCATCTTGCTCTGTTCGACACTCTAACTCTGAATCTTTGTTAAAACTTTATAAAAGACTTTGTGTTTAGACTCATTAGATTCGCAAGAACTCGAAATAGCACTTGATGTCCTTTAAATCAACTTTTATGTCCATTTAAGTGGTCTATTTTTAAGAGTTAGTCTCAGTTCTTGATTTTAGCATAATCGGTCCTTAGGGTTTGATTAAATCAGTCATTTGGGTTGATTTCAGTAGCCTAGTACCTATAGATGAGTAGGAAAACAGTCAGTATCACAATCAAAGGGTATTCACAACAATAGGAATTTTGGGCAGAGTGTTTGTGTATGGGCGGTTTTTGAGAGCTTTGAAGGGTGGTAAGGAATACGACCGACTAACCCCTCTATTTATACTGTTTTAAATTTCAGTCGTGCGACTGGACCCATACGCATGCTTCATTCATGCGACCGAGGTTCAGTCGTGCGACTGGCTTATACTTCTTCATCCATTCGTATGATTGGTTCAGTCTTGTGATCCAATCGCATAGTTGTCTCATACTCATGGTCCAATCGTGTGACTGGCTCATACTTATGGTTCAATCGTGCGATTGGCTCATCCTTATGATTCAATCGTGCGTTTGACTCATACTTATGATTCAATCGTGCGATTGGCTCATACTTATGAGTTTGACCTCATACACTTTCAAACACTTAAAATTTTACTTTTTGACATATAACATTATGACCTATGATCATCTCAGACATAATCCTTTTAATTTAACATCCTTTGATCGCCTAAGACATAATCATCTTAATTTAATATCATTTGATCACCTCAGACGTGATCCTTTTAGTTTAAAACCGTTTGGTCACCTCAGACGTGACCACTTTTAGTGAGTGATTCACAGATTTCATCTTGTTGTATAGTCTGACATCTACGCAACTAAAGACTAGAAAACAAAAAACCACTTGAAATTAAAACAAAACAAGACATATTTTTATGTTTTTGGGTTTGAGATGGATTGAAACCTTTTAGAAAACGTCTAACAGTTTTTTCTTCCTGAGCAGACCAGCTTCAAGTTAATTTGACCATTTCTGGAAAGATTCATTATGGAATCATATAGATATATCATAATTATTTGAGACCCTTTTAATATGTAGTTTGATACTAGATTCTTGTTTTGTCTGAGAGTCAATAGCACTTTCAAGAAATCATACTAGAGCTATAAGATGCACCAATGATTTTGACTATCAAGAGTTGCAGACACGATGATTGTCAGTATATTTGTCCACTTAAATCCATACACAGATTTTTGACTCGCATTTGTGATGAGTTAGGTTTAATTATTTCAACAAGCCATTTGTGGATCCCACACTTATATGGTAATCAACATTCCTCAGGAGATTTTTGAGCGGTCTACCGGTATTTGACAAAAAGAAACTATTCTAAGAGCTTTTAAAGAGATGCCAAGCCTCAGGTCAGTGCCATCACATAGCAAAGAGGCACAAACAACAATGGATTCTAGAATATTTAGGTTATGCTTATCCTCATGTTAATACCACCGCACAGCAGAGAGGCATAGAACCTATATTCTTGTTAGAGCATTTATTTTTCTTTTGCACATAACGCACCAACAACATTAGTCATTAGCTTGATTGCACTTAGCAGTTTTTCCATGTGCTTTGCTCATTTTTATGGTCATCCGCACACATTTGTGGCGTTTATTTTGCTCGTCACTCCTTATTGGAAATGCGTTGATTGTGTTAACCAGGGATAAGGTGTGAACCCACAGCAAGTTGAACAAATTAGTTTGAATTTAATTCACCAATGAAGTCTACTCATCTATTTTGTTGAATCTACCGACACATCATATAATGAACTAGCAACCTCTAGGTCTACTTTCTCTATGTTACCTCAGTAGCAGACTAGTTTTACTATCATTTTTCCTTTGTTGTGCTTAGACTTCTCAGACTTGTATTTTGTTGTGCTTAGACTTCTCAGCATGTTGAACATTTAAATTCTTTTGAAGTCCCAAATAATTTGTTCTCTGTGTACTATCATTTCCCCCTCGTTGTTTTTTTTGTTTTTTTATTAAGTAAATAAATACTACAACTAATTAAATACTAAACTAAACTATTCTCCCCCTAAAATTCTAAAACCAAAAATCTTTTTGTATTTTTGGATTTTAATAGACATGAAAATAAAATAAAAGTAAATAAATAAGAAACTAAGAAAAAACTTGTTGGACTATGAACTTTCATCTTCTAGAATCACATCACTTTTCTTTTTCACGCCATTAACCTCTAAAAGATATAAAAACCGAGGTTTGTCAAATGCTTTTGTGTAGAGGTCGGTGCGTTGAAAATCCATATTAATTTTAACAACATAGATTAATTGCTTTTCAAAATAGTCACGTATAAAGTAATATTTAATACCGATGTGTTTTGTTTTCGGGTGTTGGACCGGATTTTTGGTGACAACAATTGCAGTAGAATTATCAACAAAGATAGGGGTGTTAGAAAATTGCAAATTGTAGTCGTTCATTTGCTGTTGAATCCAAATGAGTTGTAAATAGCAACTTGCAGCAGCAAAATATTCAGCTTCGAATATTGACAGAGCAACTAATCTGCTTCTTACACTGCCAGGTGACTAACCGTCTACCAAAGAACTAACATCCCGCTGATGTTGACTTGTAATTCATCTTGCAACCACCATAGTCCAATTCACTATACGCTATAAGCTCAAAGTTATCATCATGAGGATACCACAACCCGAGTGTTGGAGTACCCTTCAAATAACGAAAAATCCTTTTAACTCCTATGAGATGATTTACTTTTGGTTTTGCTTGATATCTGGAACAAATACACGTGGCGTACATAATATCAGGACGAGAGGCTATGAGGTACATTAGAGATCCGATCATTCCTCTGTACATGGTGGCATCAACCAGATCACCATTTTTGTTGGGAGCCACGTCATGGTTTGTGGCAAGTGGAGTTCCAGCAGCCGTAGCATTCTCTATTTCGAATCGACTGAAGATATCTCCTACATATTTGGACCGATGCAGGAAGATTCCTTTTGGTGTCTGATCCACCTGTAATCTAAGAAAGAACTTCATCTCCCCTATGGCACTCATCTCAAACTCTGCTTTCATTACTGATTCGAATTCTTTACATAATTCTTCATTTTTGGAACTGAATATTATGTCATCCACATATATCTGTACTAGTAGTAAAGCAACATCCTTTTCTTTGATGAATAACATGTAGTCAATAACCCCTCTGCGAAAACCATGTTTCATTAGATGAGTTAAGAGTTTCTCATACCAGGCCCTAGGAGCTTGATGGAGCCCGTAAAGAGCCTTGTCCAGTTTATAAACTCTATCTCGATGATAAAGATCCTCAAATCCTTCAGGTTGACTGACGTAGACTGTTTCATGGATTTCCCCATGATGGAATGCACTTTTTACATATAATTGATAAACTTTAATCTTCATGTAGGGTGCATAGGCTAGAAAGATACGAATTGCTTCCATCCGTGCCACAGGTGCAAACACTTCATTGTAGTTAATGCTTTTGACTTGTCTAGACCCTTGAACCACAAGCCGAGCCTTATTTCTAATTATAACCCCTTGATCATCTTTCTTACACTTCAGCACCCATTTAGTGCCAATCACCTTAGCACCTTTTTGGTCTGTCCACAAGGGTCCATACTCCTAACTTCTTAATCTGTAGGAGTTCTTGTATAGCACTAACCCATGCCTCATCGTTTAAGGCTTCACTTACATATTTTGGCTCAAATTGAGACATAAAACATCGATAAGCACCATCGTGAAGATATCCTTTTTCCATGACTGAGGCATAATCAGCTGAGTATAGTTGATTTCGTGTCTAGACTCCTGATAAAACATCCCTAATGATGTTTTCCAAGGGATGATGCACATTAATTCGAGATCCGGGAGTGGTGGGAACAACTACTTCAGGATCCAGATTTTGAATCCCAGGGTCAGTATCTGTAGCAGTTGGAGTATGAGGTTCCGAAGGTCAGAGGCATCAGGATCTGATGCTTGTGTACTTTCATTAGTGGGAACCTGGTCCTCCTGGTCCATATTTGCAGTCTCAACTGCTTCATCATCAGAGGAGGAGTCACTTACATCAAGCTCTCCCCCTAAAGGACTAGAAGAATCGTCTAAAGGAACTGATGGTATGGAGTCTTGTGGAGGAGTGTTTAGAACATCATACATCATTTTAGTAGTGTTAGAACCCTTAGAAGATTAACATTTAGTCTTTTATTGTCTATTTTATATTTTGTACTAGTATAGGGACTAGTTTTGTAAATTGTTAGTTCCTTAGTTTCTAGTATAAATAGCTTAGACTAGAGTAAAAAAAAGAAAGTTTTTTTTAAAACTGCTTTCTTACTATTGTAATTGTCTTTGCTATATCAATGAACTGTGAATTTTGTTGATATTGCTTGATTTGATTACAATTGTTTGTGTTTTTTTGAATTGTTTACATAAAT